>JASDQU011179937.1:27252-37347 GCA_032191745.1 Picea mariana
AAATTCAAACCATTCTGATGAAAACCTTAGTTAAAATCCATTTGTTGCAAACTTAATCAATGCACTATGAAACTGAGTTAGCACTGCAAATTCTCTGATTTGCACATCATTTCAAAATATTGTTATTTGAGACTTCATTCATCCTCAATTTGTCATCATTAAATACAAACTTCTAGCTCCAGTTACATTTTAGTCTTTACAAGATTTTTTCTAGCATAAACCCTAATCATTGTAGCCATTGGCAACAAAATGTGATTCTACAAGGTTACATAACACAGTCAGTTGGCAGTTGTTATCAAATTTTTTTTACTTTTATTTGACTTACCTACCATGGAGGCTCAACAAAGGAAGAAGGTCCATTAAGGAAGGGATATTGTCAGAGATTATTTGCAGGTTTTGACATCAGAAGTTGTAATCAGAAGACAAAATGACACCTACAGGAAAGTTCGTAGCACATCCTGCAGAGGCGTTGTGAACTTCTAAATTGAAACAATTTACAACAAATTAGTACACATCAGAATCATATTTTTATCATAACTTTTAAATTACGCACTGGGTTCTTCTAATATTTTTTGTGGATATGAATCATAATATCATTGACTTGCTGACCAAACCTCAGCATGACCCAGTTCGCCGTTTTGGAGAAATGTTGAAAACATCACGTACATGAAAGTTTGCAGCAAATCCTGAAATTGTGCTACAAACTCTAACAGTCTGATAAATCCAAGTTGCAGGAGGGCTGCCACATGTATGGGGAGGTTAGAAGGGTTAGAAAATGATACTCTTATCTTTATTCTTCAACCATAACAGAGTTTCCATATTGTATGTATCAGATTCAAGAATCTTTAATAGTGAATGATCAATTTCTTCTCCTACTGTCACATATATGTTTCTATCTCACTTTGATGCTAGTTGTTGATGAAGGGTTCATCCTTATGATTGTTCCTTACTACAATAAATAATTTATTGTTTGTAATTGATGCTAGTATTATCAAATTGCTCTCTTGTTGATTTGGAGGTTCCTATTCAATGGGATTTCTTCTATATGTGTTTCAGAACTGTCTGATGTAACTTGATGCATGTATTTCATATTTCTTGCTAAGTCTTCCATCTTCCCATTTGATATTTCTAAACACTGATCTGAATCTATTCAAACCTTGCTTGTTGGTGTGTATTTCATGGAGGTTCTGTGTTGATATTCTAAACTGAGTGTCTCACCCATTTTCTACACATTGAAAACATTATTATTTTTAACAAACCTACAAATTTTCTGATGGGTATTAGGTTCACACCTACAACAATCTAGGTGAGACTTCTAGTGCTAACAAATTTGGCACCATTTGCAAGGACGGAGATGAAGAAAATATTTCCTGGGAAAATGAAAAATCTTAGATCCAGTCTTTGATGGTGAACAAGGGCTAGTGACACAGTACATACTGCATCATTCACCTGGCGACTCTATGTTCAAAAATTTACCGGTGGCTCCACTACTGGTTCCTCCGGTTATAAATGGCAGACTCAATTGCTTCAAGGTATGCATATTTGGATTTCAAAGTTATTCCTAGTTTTCCCAATCCACTGCATGATAATAAAGAATGTATAGAGAGGTCTTCAAAATTTGATGGAAATGATTTGAGTAAATCCGAAAGACATCTCTTAGATTTTCAATATTTTACTGATTGCTTTGAGATTGTTCACAAAGATGTATACATGATGATGTTTTATGATTCATTAGAGGGAAATTGAAAAGATTGGGTTAAAGGTTTGCCTACTGATTTAATTGATTCAATTATAAGTTTCTAGGACCTATTTTTAAAAACATGGACAAATAAGTCAGAATTTGTGGCAGGTTATATTCTTCATGTACCTTTCATTTTAAATTCTAGTAAACAACAATCTGATGATGCTATTCAGGAATATGTAGTAGCAGATTTAGAAATTTCTGACAATCAAGTTAATATTTTTACTGAATTATATGAAGGATTGCCTCTGGAAACTATTCCTATTAATGCATCTGGAAATGCTCAAGGAGAAGTAAAAGAGTTTATCAATCAACATGAGGAGTATTGTTTCTCTTCTAGGATCCAGTGGAAATATATATGCAGTCAAAATGGGGCAAAGAGATTTTTGTCCATACTTTTATAAGAAAAGGATTCAAGAGCTATAGGTATGAGATTTTAATTATGTATATCTTTTAGCTCCTCCTATTCTACTAGTATTCAAATATGAAAACAAAATGCAATTTGTTAACCAATTTCTTGGAGGGCTACACTGTAAAACTAATTTTACATGATTAAGAAGGATTCATTGATTAATGTAGAAGTGTATATAAATAATATCAATATGTGAGCATTTTATTTGCAATTTGAGGTTTGTTTTCAGTGTGTGAATGTTTTAATTTTCAATAAAGAGAAGAAGTATACTTCAGGCATGAAAAATTCACAGTTTGCAGCTCAAGTCAACTGTAGCCCATGATGGACAACTACAAGTTTCATATTTTCAAAATGGATAAGGAACTGGAACTACAAGTCCTTGGCAGCTCGCAGGGAGCATGCCATTCCCCAATAGGAGCCAATGTTAGCACCAATATTGTTTTTAGCTCCTGGCCATCATCAAACATATCGAAGGGTCGGTTTCAAAAGGAAGATTTATCATTTCTTATCTTCATTTCCATTTGAAAAAGTGCGCTGCAGGCTGGTTCAATTCGCTGCAAACTGTAAGTGCGTTGCCAACTTTCTAGTCGTTGTAGACTCTTGGCACTGTGAACTCTCTGTAGCAGATTGATGGTGAATTCAAATCATCAAGGACTGATTGGTTTGGTTTTTTGCAACAAGGAGTGAGATATATATACCAAGAAATTTTCTTGGTGTACAATTTCCACTGCCTGAAAACTTATTATCATCAAATCCTAGTTGTTGCAAACTCCATTCACTGCAAGTTGGTTTATATTATTTGTGTTGGGAACTCCTCTTTGTTTAGTTAGCTTGCATAGTTTTGTCTTTCAAAACCTTTTATGTAGACCCAAGACTCATTTTTTCTTATCAAAGGATAATTTACAACTATTTCTTACAACCATAACTCTAACTGTTGCAAATTCCTTAGCACTACAAACTGGATGCGCTATGAATCCCCTGTTTTACCCAATTCATAAAACCCTAGTTGACCTTGTTTTCACTCAAGTCTGAAAAACTACATTTCTCTCAAGATCATGTTCTTCTCCATATCTTTGAAACTCCAAACCATTCTAATGAAAACATTAGTTAAAATCCATTTGTTGCAAACTTAACCAGTGTTCTACGAAACTGAGTTAGCGTTGCAAATTATTTTCTTTGCACATCATTTCAAAATCTTGCTATTTGAGACTTCATTCAACCTCAAGTTGTCATCATTATATCCAAAATTCTAGCTCCAGTTACATTTTAGTCTTTGCAACATTTTTTCTAGCATAAACCCTAATCATTGTAGCCATTGACAACAAACCATGATTCTACAGGGTTACATAACACAATAAGTTGTCAGCTATTATCAAAAGATATTTACTTTTATTTGACTTACCTACCATGGAGGCTCAACAAAGGAAGAAGGTCCATAAAGGAAGGGATATTTTCAGATCTTATTTGCAGGTTTTGACATCAAAAGTTGTAATCACTACAAGAATGTTTGCAGTGCATCCTGCAGAGGCGTTGTGAATTGCTAAATTGAAACAGTTTACAACAAATTAGTACACAAAAAAATCATATTTTCATCATAAATTTTAAATTTCAATATGGGTTTTTCTAAAATGTTTTTTTGGAGATGAATCATAATATCATTGAATTGCTGACCAAAACGTAGCCTGACCGAGTTCGTCGTTTTGTAGAAAATTTGAAAACATCACCTACAGGAAAGTTTGCAACAAATCCTGAAATTGTGTTGCAAACTCTAACAATCTGATAAATMTGAGATGTAGGAGGAATGCCACCTGTATGAGGAGGTTCGAAGGGTTAGACAATGATACTTTTATCTTTATTTTTCAACTGTAACAAAGTTTCCAGATTGTATGTATCAGATTCAAGTATATTTAATAATGAATGATCAATTTCTTCTCCTACTGTCACATTTGTGTTTCTATCTCACTTTGATGCTAGCTGTTGATGAAGGGTTCATCCTTATGCTTGTTCCTTACTATAGTAAATGATTTATTGTTTGTAATTGATGCAATTATTATCATTTTTCTCTCTTGTTGATTCAGAGGTTCCTATTCAATGAGATTTCGGTGCTATGCATTTCAGAACTGCCTGATGTAACCTTATGCATGTATTTCATATTTCTTGCTAAATCTACCATCTTTCCATTTGATATTTCTAAACATTGATATGAAGCTATTCAATCATTTATTTATGGTTTGTATTTCATGGAGGTTATGTGTTGATATTCTAAACTGAGTGTCTCACGCATTTGCTACACATTGAAAACATTATTATTTTTAACAAACCTACATATTTTCTGATGGGTATTAGGCTCACACCTACAACAGTCTAGGTGATACTTCTAGTGATAACACCTCCATTGTTGGAGAAATGACACCCTCTAGTGCATCATAAGCTCCTTGGGTAGATATATTGATAGGGCATAACCGAAAGAAAACATATTCTCATGCACTTGGATTTGTGTTGAAGTCGACCTGGAAAAGGAAATCCCTGAAGAAATGCTCATCTCATTGGAAAAATAACAACATGTGCATCAGTTGGACTATGTACATCTTCCCTTCAAATGCAAGATCTGCCATGAGTATGGCCATTTCAGAAAAAAATGCAAGAAATCAAACCCTTCTTAGTCTATTGGTAATGGGCATGAGGAGTAATGGCATGCTATGTAGAAGAAATTTGGAGTTGGGGTTAGTAATAGGAACCCGTCTGGCCCTGGTTTTCCCTCTGGTCCCTCCCTTAATGGTCAAGTTAATCCCCCTAAGTCTTATGGGAACCCTCGCTATGGAGTGGAAGTTCCCCCCAAAAATAGTTTGAAACTCCTCTTGCAAATGTTAGATAATGAAGGGGAACTATCGTCTCCGATTATTGTTTTGGAATATGCCCCTCAATAGTCTCCTTCAGTCCATCCCCCTTCCGGGTTTCCTTCTGCAAAGGGAGAGGTGATGCTTAAAATGAGAGAAGAGAAGAAAGTGATTTTTTATTTTCCCTTGCATGAGAATGTGGCCCCTCCTGATTTGGGTCTGGAATAAGTAGAAAATTACAAAGATGTTGAGGTAACCTTTTCGGATCACAAAGCCAAGGATTATGACATAGATTTTTCAATTGATGAAGATCAAGATGATAGGTCTTTTGAAGAACATTTACTAAGAATATCAAGGAAGAAAGTAGCATGTTTTTTGAGAAGAAAAAGAAAATAAATACATCATGCTAGGGTACCAACAAACCCTTCCCAAGATGATGGGGTCTTCCAAGCAACCAAAAAACTCTAGAATCAATGCAACAACTAAAAGATGATCTTCGTACATCCCACCTAAATAATGATTTTTGTCTCTTGGAATTGCATGGTTCTAGGTAGCGCCCCAAAATATTCCATGATCTGAGATCTTATCTAAAATGAGAAGCTGATTATACTTCTGATCCAGGAGACTAAAATGAAAGTAGAAGAAGCTAGGAAAACGATGATAGAAATGTGGAAACATTGTAGGTTTATTGCATAAGAATCACAGGGAGCCTCGGGTGGTCTTTGCACCCTCTAGAATACAAGTAAGGTTTGCTTTTTTTTTTCTCTCCAAACACAACATTGTAATTTAACTAAATCTAGGAAAACATTGTGTGGTCATTAATGTATATATGCCAGTAATCCCTTTGGAAAAACCGACCTATGGAGTTCAATTTTAAATATTAAGGAATTAGGATTTTTGATGTAATTCATATTAGTTGGAGATTTTAACACTATTAGGACCAACGATGAAAAAATAGATGGGTTTTTCGTTAGGGACCCCTCTCGGGAAAAATGGAGGACATTATAAATGAATGGAACCTTATTTGTGTCTTTCCCCAAAGAGGAAAATTTGCTTAGACCAACAAGCACTTTGGGCTTGGCCATATTTCTACCCGTCCAGACCATTTTCTTGTCAATATCCACTTTCTTTCCTCTAATTCCACTCTCAAGTACTTCATCCTCCTTTCCTTGATTTCTGATCAAAAATCCATTTCCTTGCACCTTCGCCTTCTTCTTGATTATGGTTCCCCACCCTTTCATTTCCTTCCCTTATGTATTGGCTCCCAATAAGTAGATAAACTTGTTATTAGTGCTTGGAACACCCAGATATGGAACTCCCATTTTCATTTGGGAACAAAAGATTAAGTTGGTAAAGAAATCTCTCAGGTGCTGGGAAAAATCCTCCTTCAATTCTCCTACCAAGTTCAACGAGGAGTTAAAGAAAAATCTAGAAACTCTTCAATTGGAAATGGAAGAAAACGAAATAATAGAAAAATTCCAGCTTTAAACTCAACTCCAAAGAGAGCTTAGACTGGAAGAGGAATTATGACGAATAAAGTCTTGTAGTTTATGGCTGAAATCGGGTGACAAGAATACTAAATTATTCCACAATCAGGATCAATCATGTTTATCCAAAAATAATGTGGTATCCATTACTTTGGAGAATGGTTCTAGAATCATTAATTTTGAATATATCAAGAGGACAACTCAACTTCACTTTGCAAATATTTACTCCCAACAAGAAGAAGCGGAGGTTGGAAATGTGGAATCAATGTTAGATCACATTCCTCACATCATCAATGATGAGGATAATCAGAACTTGAACCAACCCATAGAGGAATCCGATGTATTCGTTTCAATTTGAAGCCTTGGTCTGGACAAGGCTCCTGGGTCAGATGGCTTTCCTATATCCTTTACAGGTGCTATTGGGACCTCATTAAGTATGATCTTATTATAATTATACATTACTCTCCTATATACTTCAGGCTAGGGGGTAATACCAACTCTTCCTTTTTATCCTTAATACCCAAAGAAGTCAATCCTTCATCTTTCTCCCTATTTAGATCAATTTCTCTATGCAATTCCTCATATAAAATTGGAATCAAAATCATTGTTTCCCAGTTAAAAAAGTTTGTTCCTAAACTCATTTCTCCCAACTAGGGTGGGTTCATGCATGATAGGAAAATAATAGATAATATTGTTTTAGTGCAAGAGGCCATCCACTCAAGTTTCTCGACAAAAGAGAAAGGTATGGTAATTAAACTAGATATGGTTAATGCTTTTGACCATGTTCGACACTCTTTTCTTTTTTAGGTTCTCCAAAAATTTGGATTAAGTACTGATTACATTAAGTGGACGATATCATAATGTCTTGGTGTTACTTGGATAACTCCCCTGGTCAATGGGTGGCTGATGAAATTATTTCAAATCGAGGACTGCGTTAAGGCTTCCCTCTTTGTCCCTTGTCGTTCATCATCATGGAAGATTCCTTGAGACACATGTTATAAAATGAAAGAGAGGTTGGTAATCTACCTGACCTTTTGATGGTTCATGGAGTCAAAACTTTAAATCATTATCAATTTGTGGATGATACCTTGTCGATGGGATGAGATTCTCATAAAATTTCTACAAGGTTCAAGAAGATTTTGGATTCCTTTCTTGATGCCTTTGGTGGAGCTGTCAACCACAAAAAATGCCATATAATGATATGGAATGAAAGAGTTCATGTAATGAAATCTATTACTGGTGACTGTAATTCTTTATGATATCTTGGCATCCCCATTTCCTTAAATCATTCTTCTTCTCAATATTGRAATCATATTCTAGAAAATATTAATATGAAGTTTACTCAATGGGGTTCATAGTGGCTAAATCTAGCTAGAAGAGTTGTCCTTATCAAATATATTCTTTTATCTTTTYCTCTCTATCAATATTCTACCTTGTTATCTCTAAAATGGACAAGAAATCAAATTTCAGTTAATATAAGGAAGTTCCTTTGGCAAGGGGGGAAGTCAAACGGAAAAAAGTTTCATTTTTTCCATGAAGCAAGTAAGAAACCCCAAAGACAGAGGAGGGATAGGTATCAGAGATATGAAATATATGAATATATCCATTGGAGAAAAATTATTACAAAGGCTTATTACAGGGAGATTGATGTGGTGGAAACATGTTATTTGAAAGAAGTAATTCTCGAGATCTAGGAAGATATGTTTGGTGTAACGTACCTAGCCACACACAGGCTGGGACCGCTACTCCAAAAACTCACTTGTAAACTAATTTCAAATTATGATAACATTTAATTAATAAAGAAGCATGAAAGAACACCATAACAACACATGCAATAATCAAGATTTATGCTACAACATAAAATAATGTTTAAACATTCCATGCACAACAATAACCAGTAAGCAGACACATTAAAGATACATATCTCGAAGATATCAATTAATACACAACAAAAATACAATATACAAGCATAGAAACACATGGCAAAGAGCACTTATTTTTAACAAAATGATTCACCAACTAGCTGCAGACCAAGGACGTTCCATCCAACCATAAAAACTGTTCGAAGCCTCAACAAAAATGTCACCCCCAATCCAGGGCTATGAATCCACAAGGACAGTTCCAGGGTGTCACTGAGCTTCCCAAAATAGTCAACACCCAAGCTCTCATAGTTTTCTCAACACAGAACAATCCAAAGCACACCATCTCTCTTCTCTCCATCCCGCACAACCCAAGAGAATGGACTCCCTTCTCCGCCACATAGTCCCTTAGGCTGTCCACCTCCTTCCATGGCTCCAATGCATGTGGTCAAGAATCTCCATGTTGGGACTCTCAGGACTCACAACTATGAATAAAATTTAGCACATGTCAATGCATCTCATGCATACATGCATCAATTCATGGATGGAATACACCAGTCATTACTACAACCAACAAACAATGGATTCATCCTCAACAATTCATCCCCCATGTCCCCATCCAAGAACCAAAATGAATGAGGAATGATAAATGAGTAGAAATGAATGAAAGAGTGAAAGAGTGAATGGAGAATAACCCCCAAACAACCCACATGATGGGTTTATATAACTAATTGGAAATAAAGAACCACATGGCCTTGCCCCAAGAAGCTCATGTAACCACTTCTTTCATTTAAATAAATTCCAGGTAAATAAAATATAATAAAAGGCTTAGCCCCCTTAATCCCCCTCTCTCGTGGAATCATAACACCCTATAACTCTTGTCCTTTTCATTCTAGCAGCCAACGGTGTATTTTTATTATTATTAATGATCAAATCATTACATTTCCTAGGCACTCTCGCCTCTTTTAATTGTTTGGGCACTCCGACCTTTCATAAAATAAAAAAATACATTATTTAATAGGGGAATCAAAACCGGGGTATTACATTCCCCTCCCCCTTATTTTGGCACCGTGCTTAGTGCATATACAAAACATAAATCAAAATTTCAAAATTTATTCAAAAAGTTGCGGTTACTTTGCCCACATGTCATTTTCATGATCCCAAGTAGCATCTTCAGGACCGTAGCAGGTCCACTGAACTTTTACCAGTTCTATGACTCAATTCCAGAGCATTTTGACTTTTCTGTGAAATATGCACATTGGTTGGACTTGAAAGTCTCCCTCTGGCTCTATCTGAATAAAATTCCAATCAATAACATGGTTAGGATAATGTATATATTTTTTCAGCAAAGAGACATGAAATACATTATGCACATTCATGGAAGCAGGGAATGCAAACATTTATGCAACTCGCCCTATTATGTCCAAGATCTCAAATGGACCACATAATTTGGCTGCTATCTTTGTACAACTGCCCAACTTCAATGAGCTCTTCTTGGGATTCACTTTTAAAATCACATGCTCTCCCACTTTAAATTCTCTAGCTGTTTTCTCTTATCTGCATAACATTTCTATTTATCTTGAGCTGCCTTTAAATTATTCTTAATTCTAACCATCTGGTCTTCCATATCCTTGAGCAATTCTGGCCCAAGTAATACTCTGTCTATTGGGTTGTCCCAAATCACTGGAGTATTTCATTTTCTACAATACAAAACTTCAAATGGGCTCATCTTTAATGAAGCTTGATACCCATTATTATA
>JASDQU011179938.1:28447-40874 GCA_032191745.1 Picea mariana
GGAATGGAAAAAATTATAGAATATCTTATGTGTGAAGATAAGACATCTTCTATGTCAAGATAAGATATCTTTTGTGTGAAGATTAGAAAGAAGTATCTTCTGTGTGAAGACGAAAGAAAGAAAGAGTATCTTATGCACGACAATAAAGAGAAGAAAACTTCCGATGATTTATAGATATGCCAGTGAGTGATCATGATGCCAAATAACCAAGTGGATGCCTCTCGTTATCTAGTTAATGATGTTACCCAGTTGATGATGACATCCGGTGACCTATCAAAAGATAAAGAATATCCTTCTTGTTAAGAGGGAGTGTTAAAATATTGTGTAACTGCAAAGAATATTCCTATCCCCTTTTGTGGATAAAGTAAAAAATAAAATATATTTATTATTGATTAGATCAATCCCCTTTTGTGGATTGATCATGTCAGGTATTGTAAATGACCAAATCACCTGTTGCGGATTGGTCAAACCCTAATTGTAATAGGATAAATGAAAATTCGGCCCCAAAATATATTAAAGTGGGTATAACCACCCAGAATGAGAAGTCGGCCCAGCTAGAATATATTATAGTGGTTATAACCACCCATAATGAGAATTCGGCCCAGCCAGTGAAAAGACACCCTAGTTCAGTGCTTGCGAGATTGTATAAATAAGAGAGGCCAACACCTCATTTGTACACACACTCATCTCACTCATCCAATGTGTAAGTATTGAAGGAAGCTGCAGTTACCAGTTGTCGGAAGAAGGAAGAGAGAGAGAGAGAGAGGTGCATCCTTGGGAGAGGATTTTTTGTGTTGTTTGGTTCATTTTCTTAGCATTGTATTGGCTATCTATATTAAGGAAGTTTTGTTGGCTTTTCTTCCCCATGAGGGTTTACCAGGATAAATGTTGTGTATCTTGTGATTATGTTTCTCTCAGTGATCCTATCTGTGATATTGTTATCCAGTAAATTGAAAGGTAACCTAATAATAGCTTAAACTTTAACAATCTTCCCTCTATTGAAACAGAAACTGTGGTAGAGGATTCCTTGCCTGATGAATCTCTCTTTCTGATCAGTTATGACGACATATGGTATTAAGACATTATCATTTATCTCCAAACCCAAACTTTTCGGCCTGATCTTTCTAGTACATATCACCATCGTATTCAGTATCAAGCTCGTCAATACATTATCATTGGTGATACCCTTTACCATTGTGGTATTGATTCCATCTTTCGACAATGACTCCCCTATGATGAAGTTGAGAAAGCTTTGAATGACTGTCACTCTAGAGCATGTGGTGGTCATATGTCTGGGTATGCCACTACCCAGAAGATCTTACGAGTTGGTTATTTATGGCCTTCATTATTTAAGGATTGCATTATTTTCGTCCAGAAATGCCACGCTTGTCAAACCTACAACAATAAGATCTGATATCATCCTGATCCCTTACACCCTGTAGTTTTCGTTGGTCCATTCGCTAAATGGGGCATTGACTTCATGACATGTAACCCTCACTCGGTCGGGGGGCATGGATACATCATCGTAGTCGTGGATTATTTCACTAAGTGGGTCGAAGTGATGCCTACATTCGATAATACCGAGAAAACTACAACATTATTCATATTCAATCATATCATTACTAGATTTGGTGTCTCTTAAGCCATCGTCACTGACCATGGTATTCATTTTCGCAATTTCATGATGTCTAAACTTACCGAGAAGTTGGGTCTTCAACATGAAAACTCAACCCCTTATTATCCGCAAGCCAATGGCTAGGTTGAAGCAATCAACAAAGTTCTCACTACTATGCTTCGACGGATGGTAGGAATCCACAAGTCAAGTTGGCACACGATGCTCTTCTCGGCATTATGGGCCCAAAAAACATCCGTAAAGTCTACCACGGGGTTCATACCTTTCCAATTATTATATGGTATTGAAGCAATTATGTTGATTGAATGTGAAATCCCATCTTTGAAACTAGTTGTCGAAATTCTCCCTAACATTTCAGCTGAAAAGGAATGCCTTTTGTATTTGATGCAATTAGACGAGACTCGTCCTGATGTTGCCTTAGTCATTGAAACTCGGAAAAAGCATGTCAAATCTCAATATGACAAACATGTCAGACCACGTATTTTTTCTGAGGGTGATTTGGTTCTTCTTTATGAATAAGATCGTGACTTATTAGGGGCCGGTAAATTCGAACCTATGTAGCGCGACCCTTATATTGTTAAATGAGTGTTGGAGAAAGGGGCCTATGATATGGTAGATTATGATGGATTTCCTTTGAGTGAACCCAGAAATGGGATTTACTTGAAGAAGTACTATGCTTAAATCATTTTGCATAAGTGTTGTGTATTTTTAATGTATCATACTCTTGTACACTTTTTCTTTTTTGGTTCCGTCTTTCAGCTGCTTACCTTTCATTGTGCTTGGTTTCCAGATGTCGGTGTCTTCACTACCCTATATTGGATTTGTTGATGGTACTAGTCACAGTACTCAAAACTTAGTGTCTGTTGCTTGGGAAATCTACACACCTACAGATGAATTAATCAGTCTACATGGTGTTTGTCTTGGTCGTGCAACTAATAACATCGCAGAATATAGTGCATTTATCGAGTTGTTAACTGACGTTGTTTCACTTGGAATCCGTCATCTTATTGTACGACTTGATTCACAATTAGTAGTACTACAGTTGAGCAACATTTATTCCATCTGAAGTTTTACTTTGTTAAGTGTATATTTACGAATTCGCCTCTTGGAATGACATTTTGATTATATTGAGTATCAACATATTCCTAGATGTCTAAATTCATTGATAGATGCATTGGCTAATTATGTGTTTAACAGACATTTGAGACAATTATAAACCCAATCACACATTTTTGACAAAAAACAAGTAAGTCGGTAGGAACTTTATATTAATAATGATAAAAGTTTTAAAAAGTGTTTTGTCCAAGACCAAAATATCAAAAATTGAAGCTCATGTCTTCATGTACAAAAGTCATCAAGGATGCTACTCGTTGTAACAAGCCACTTCCCGTGCCACTTTACAGAGCAGTCGACCAATAGATGAAGATACGCTCACTGTGTGGTGTTGATAGTGCCTAGGAAGTTCATCCACCGTGGCATCAGGGACATTCATGGTTAGTCCCTCCAGGTTCTGTTCAATAGCCTCGAGATCCACAGTAGCTATACCTCCTACAACACCTCTCTCTCCTTGCCTATGGATGGGAGATGATCCCAGAAGATGATAAGGCCCCACATTTTCATTTTTTAGAGCACTTGATTAGTCTTAGATAGATAATACAAAAAACATGCTATATAATTAAAATATCAAAAACATTATATAAAATAAAATTCCCTTTTCACCTATGTCCCCCCACTGGGATCCCTCGAGAAGAGATAGATTTGGATCCCCACAGAAATTCGTCTTGGCATATGCACAGTCTTCCACCATGAGTAGCTGATTCCTTAGCCATTGGAAGAAAATATCGTCATACTTGACGATGGGGACACTGTCGTGTCGAGCCATAAGATCCACCCACCTCTTCATATGTGGATCTTGTAGAGCAGGTATACCCCACTCCACCTATAGAAATAGGACATGAACTCTCTTCAGAAATAAGGACACCAAAATGGACCCATATTCAAATTGCTTCATTCGACCATTTCGACACTTTGTGAGTTGTTTTTTCATGCTTTTCAGGACACCCTCACACCAGTTGAAGACCATGGGTTCCATGCACTCTATCGCATACTGAAAATGGATTTTCAAATCCATATGGGGAGTTTCACTCTCTACCATGCGGGTAATGCTGTAAAGGATGGTACACAATGGTAAATCCCAGACATCTCTAAAGGCTACCTTGCCACTGTGTTTTTTTGTACCTAGCACACAATGGTGGCAAACATAGTAATCCATAGGTTCACTCCCACCCATGCTTCCTGTGAGTGATACCCATGAACCACGACGAAACAACCCTGTTAGAAAATAGATATTCTCTATATCTATTGTGAGTGTATGAACACCCACGCGAAAGGCTTGTTCGTTCACATCCCACATATGAACCAAATACTCTAGCAGCCTCAACTGAACTCGCATGCCCTGAATCCTGAAAAACTTGAGTAACCCACATTGCCTTAGAGCCATAATTGTGCCCGGGTCATTCTTGGAAAAATAATCCTCTTCCTCATGCTCTCACTCACGCCACTTGAGCATCTTTACCAAGGAAAGCTTGCTAATGAACATTAAAACAAGATTAGAAACATAAAGATTTCATTCCTAGGGGTTTTTCTAGTTTAGTTTATCTTTTCAAATTTTTAGTTGTGGTCATCGCAGGGTTGCGCTTTCATGCAGAGTGGCGTCATTTCACCCTATATATGGGGTCTCCTACAATGATGCAAGATCGTCGCAATTCACGAGACAGTGGACCTGCGACGATCTCAATGCGCAGGTAGCCCCAAAAAATCAACCTAAGATCCAAATTTGACCAATGAAAACAAAATTTGAAATCATGAAAAGGTAAAGAAGAAGAAGATTACATGTTTGACAGAGATGGTTCACGAAATGATCCACCCCATGCTCTGAAATCGACGGTTGAAATTTGGGGAAAAAAAGGGTTTTGGGGCACTATTTGGGTAAATTTGCAAATGATATGGTAAAATGGTGTTTTGGGCCTATTTTATTATTTATTACCACTTTTTATTGCAAAAATATATTATTTTTATATTTTATCCATTCCCTTAAGTCTAACCAACTTGGAAAAGTGTTGACTTTTGCAGATTAGAAGGTCTAAGAGACGAGACGTTTGAACAGGTGACCACCCTTTTTGATTTGTTTTTCTTATGTACATATACGTTTAGGGTTTTTGGGGAAAAACTGCGAGCACAGTCTTAATTCTTTCTCACGCTCATGAAGCCATGAGAATGTAATCGAGTAATCTTTTGTCATTTTTTCGAACTCGCATTGGTAATACGAAAAATGAAACCTATGGAGTATCCTTTAAGCTCTTTTCAAGCTCCCTAAACATGAAAATATGGTCGAGTGATCTTGTTCTTTTCACGCTCATAAAAGTATTTGAAGAAAACGTCTGATGAACATTAGGTTATCTCTTTTTCGATCTCGTCGGACTAACTTACGAAAAAGGACCTTATGGAGTTCTCTTTAAGTGTTTTCAGACTCTCTAAAAATGAAAAACCATTGAGTTTTATTTCTTTGGACTCATTAAACAAACATCAAAAGACCCATATGGGATCGAATCACTCCTTCTTTGAGTTTGTTAAATATACTCTGAGGGACTCATCCGAAGAATGAACTTACACCACAAGCATATGTTATCCTCCTTAAGCTTGCATAAAAATAAAGAGGTACTCACCAGAAAAGGTGGGGGGGAATTGGAAAGAAGTGTGTCATTGTATGTGTGTTAGTGGCAGTAAAGTCTCTCTTAAACATGACACCCCCCTTCATCATTGTATCCAGGTTGGGAAATCCATTTGTCTCTCGTTTGACCATCCACAAGTTCATATGTTGGGTCCTCCTTGAGTCAATGCTGCCAAGACAACTGTCATGTCGATCATATGTTCAAGAGAAGTCCAACCTAAACAAGCCTTGTATCGAGTCGTCTATCTGTAGTTATAAATTGTCTACCATGTTGACCTTCCTTTAGTCAGTTTCGAATTACTTCATACTCTGATATACTTCAAATCTGTTACATATTTCGTGTCATTAATGGGGGATACATCAAGTCGTTCCTATGTCGAGTCTTTTCTTGTCAACTTCAACTCATTATCCAGGAATAAGATTTAGAAATCATTTAGTACCTTAGAGTCTTCATGCCTCAATGGCAGGTTTCTTCGCTTTCAACAATGGGTTCACATCATTAAACCTTGATTGGAAGGTTTCAACAAGTGTTCGATTCCAATTCATTTATTCACATTCGTTGGATTGTACTAGGGTACCTTGGGAGTCATTGACATCAATGGTGATTTCCCTCGCTCTTGTTAACGATTTTCATTAATGACCGGTAATCAAGTGGTTTCTACCATGTTCGACTTCGACACCTGTAATCACATGGCTAGATTCGTACTTAGAGACAACGGAAATGAAGACCCTGGATCTCATCATATTAGTCCAAGTTGCGACGAAGTATTCATTAGTTTGTACTAACACATAGATCCACTGTGTATGTCTCGTGGTTGTGTTCGAATTTGAAATTATTTTACAACATAGATTCACAGTGTATTCCTGGTGGCTATGCTAAATCATGATGGCATGGATCGACAGTGTATATTTAGTGGCCATGAATCACTTGACACTTACGATTATAGTCACTTGTAGTTTGAGCATGGGAATGCCTACCTCAGAAGATGGTATATTATAATACAGATGCTTGATTGTTTGCAGGTTCTCAATCGATGCGCTCCTTGTTTTCGACACACACATTCTACAAAGTATTTTAACTGTCACAGGTTCCAGCTTCATACTTTGGGGGTCATTTTGTTACACATTATTTTGGTCACCCCAATGATCAACTGACGACATGTGCATAACTCACTTCCATGTTCCCTGAAAACATTAAAAAATACTTTCTCCATGAGAAAGGTCATCGCACCCTATTGTATGCACGGGGTGTGATTACGCATGATCGTCGCACTCTGCACCAAATCTGGACTCCGACGTCATCGCAAGCTGCCTATTCATAGGGTGCGACGATGATTAAGCAAAGGAAAAGTCAAAATTCACGAATGTTCTAGAAGATGAGGTGGCATTCGATCGGTTTGAATCTTACCCGCTTCTATGATTTAGTGGGATCATCTCAATCCCCTCATCCATATTTCTTTCATCCTATATAAAGAAGGATCTCTTATGGAACAGGATAAGGTTGAATAGGCTAAGGTGTGAAAAGGCTTGCATATGTATGAAGAGTTCTGCCATAGATTATGCTTGAGATAGCTTTGCTTTAGCTCTCTAAGTCAGATTGTGGATCTTCTTCATCACGGCATTGGAGAAAAGGTGTGTGTGTTGGAGCAAAGATCCATTGAAAGGAACCTTGCAACATCAAAGCATGGGTTGTACTCTCCACTTTCCATTTAATATAATGCAGCAATACATTTCTTCCCTATAAAGGTGTCTTAACTTTTATTGTATAACTCATTGATCTTATACATAAGATTCATTGTAATATATATATATATATATATATATATATATATATATATATATATATATATCTGTGTTCTCTCTCTTTGTTAGTTTGTGCTTATTAAACAGGTTCACCATTCTGCAAACTCAAAGAATGAGCTACAAGGACGACACTAGTGAGGATAAAGTGTCATTTAAAAGGTATGTCACTTGTACCTCTCTAAACCAATCTATATGGCAATGAAGTCTAAGATGAAGTTTGTATTCTATCTTGTTTTGTTCTAGTTTCTTGTGGAAGTAGGGAGATTAGTTTGTGTCTACACTTACCGATTAGTCTGATAACATTGTAGGAGAATACCAGTGGGTTGTGAGAATTCTAAGTTGTGAGTGGACAATGAGAGACCACCCTCTTTTTTGGATTACCAGCCTCATCTCGAGGGTGACTCTTTGTTGAGATTTGGAGCAACAAGTCTATGGTTGGGTGGAACGTCCATCCCAAGCAGTTGGTTGCACAATTGTTTATAAAAGATAAGTGTTTTATCTTGTTATTTTTTGTATTATGAGTTTATTTTCTATGCATGAACTCTATGTATTTTGAAATGATGTATATGTTGTTGTAATTAAGTTTAATAATTGCATTTTGTGTATGTTTTAAATGGTTGTAGATGCATGTAATTAATTGTAACAAATAGTGGTTGAATCTGGTTTTAATTCATAGTTGGAAGGTACATGAAGTTAATCAGCTAGTAGAATTTTTTTTTTTATGAGTATTCCGCATAGTAATGTTCCTCGGTTGGATTGGGGGACATTACACAAGTAAATGACACTAATTACCAAGACCAAAAATGGCTAAGAAACGAAGCCAATTTAAGAAGATAATAATTTGAAACAACATGAGGGTAAACCCCAATCTTTGAAAAAAAATAGCATGAGGGACTTATTTCTTAGATCTAACAAGTTTAGGGGGGCACAAAAATAAGGACTCTCAACACGAGACCATTCTATTTTTTGGAGTCCAATACACCAAACCTCATATCCATAAAGTTGATGATATAACCTTATCCAAGTTGGACATCATAAAACTGATTATGAGAGTATCTTCTCTCCAAAAGAGCTAAAGCAACACAACCCTTTTTTATTCATCTTTGAGAAGCAAGGGCCCAATTGCATACTGATATGATAAACATCATGGTTGGAAAAGTATAAGATGCGGTAATGTCCCCTCTATCCTTTGATATAAACATCAATAATATAAAACTTTTTTTTGTTAACATAGAAAGTCATAACATTTGTCCCTTTAGGTTAACTTCTAGTCCACAAGAATCAGAGAATACAATGAGAATATCCAAGTTCCTTTGAAGACCTTAAATGGCATGAGACAATGACTATATCCTCTACAAAAACCATGAAGACAATAATGACATGGAAGAGCATACAACCTTCATTTGGCCCCAAATTATCATTAAGCAACTTCTCCAACTTATCTATATATAAGCCAAAAAGAGTGAAACACAAGGGGCAACCTTGTTTAACACCAACTTTATTGTAAATTCCAACAATAGATAAGCTCATGCAAAGTTGTATGTAGATAAACATAGATCATTGTAATATTTTAAAGTTAAAGATAACGAATATTTGTTTTTTTGAGTAAAACCTAATAGCGCTTTTTCCATAAGGGAATGTATGAAATTTCCACAAAGATATTATGGACCTTTCACGATTTTAGAAAAATAAAATTACTTTATTGCCTCATGCAAAGATGCATCCACTTATCCATACTACCCTTTTGAAGAAGACACTTTCATACTACAACAATGTATTGTTAATGTTTGGGCATCCCAAAAAAATAGAACATGGAGCGAGCCAAGAATGAATGATAATCAAATAAATAATTGAAGAGGCTACAATGGAATCAATGTCACAAGAATTTGCATTATTGAGGTCAATTTGCATGGTAGAAACAAACCTTAAGGATATTGTAAAGCAACAAATACAATCTTCAAGAGAAGGAAATAAAATTGATGAAAAGTAGGCCAAACCTAGGTATTTTTAGGCACCTCCAAGGCCATATAAACCAATGGAAGAGGTATAAACCAATCTATATGTCAATCGTAGGTTTTCATATGCCCAAAATTGAGTGACATGTGGCAATAGGCTAGCTAGCAATGGAGTTGGGTACTCTACATCTAACACATATATCTTGTGGGGAAATTGGAGGCCAAAAAGGATAATACATAAGCTTCCTTTGTCCATTTTAGCTTATCTCAATGTTAGGTACCAAATCTATTATAATAACAAAAAACATAAATACTGCAAAAAATAATAGCAGACCAACACAATAGATGAAACCGCAACACCAAAATAACACATTTATTGATAGGAAACAATGTTCACTTACCTCTTTGAGGGGGCAACCTCCAGTAGAGAAGTGCTCTATTACAATAATTCTCAAGACAAAACTTCTCATGCCCTTTAATCCTATTTATACTAAATCTATCTATCACAAGAACAATCTAGAAGAAGATCTTCTAGAAGTGAAAGCTTCTATTAGGTCTTCTTACATTTGATGTATTCTTCTTTATTACTAGGCCTTATTAATGTTGGTATTTATTACATGGAAAATATATTATTCTACCTACATGAGGGGTTAGGGAGGTTAGGTCCCTAACATGCCCTCCCCCTTGAAAATAGTCTTGTACTCAATGCTTGAGAGGAAATTGTTTCAGAATGGTAGTTGGCTCCCAAGTGGCATTTGCTAGAGTTGTATCTTTCCATTGTACTAACACTTCCTTGATGGTGCGATGACAGAGACTACGCTCACACTGGTCCAAGACTTCTTGTGGATGCAACCAGATGGAACCTTCTTCATCCAAGTCAGGGAGACTTGTTTGATTTTGGCACTTAGTTCCAATCACCTTCTCTAAGCATGAGACATGAAAAACATGATGGAGCTTAGAATGACTTGGAAAAGCGAACTGGTCAACAATTGGTTTGATGTTCTTGAGAACTGTATAAGGACCATAAAATTTAGGTGCAAGTTTCTGACAATGTTCAACCTTGAGTGAAGTATGCTTATAATATTGCAGTCAAAGAAACACCTAGTCCCCTTCAACAAATTGACGTTCGAAACAACCTTGATCTGCTTGTTGCTTCATGTGATTCTGAGCCATTACCAAATTCTCTTTGAGGGAACGAATAATAGTCTCTCGCGCTGTAAGAGGTTGGTCAACCGCCCGAGCCTTCGAGACACCTAGCATGTATGAGAGAACTGAAGGTGGATTTTGTCCATATACTACTTCAAAATGAGTCATGTGAGTAGTTGTATGCTAAGAGGTRTTRTACCACCATTCATCTAGTGGTAACCATTGAGCCCACTCATTTTTCCTCTCAGATGAAAAACACCTCAAATATATTTCCAAACACTTGTTAACAACTTCCATTTGGCCATCGATCTAAGGATGATAGGTTGTGTTGAGATGCAATTGAATTCCMTGTAGCCTGAACAATTCTTGCCAAAAATGGCTGGTGAAAGTGGGATCTCGGTCATAAACAATAGAATGAGGCATGCCATGAAGCTTGAAGATATGATCCATGAAAAGTTGAGCCACAGTGAAGGCGGTAAATGRGTGTTGAAGAGAAAATAAATGAGCATGCTTGGAAAGACGATCAACTACCACCACGATGACTAAATTATTGCTCGATTTAGGTAATCCAACAATGAAATCCATAGAGATATCCCTCCATATAACGGGTGGAATCGGAAGCAATTGTAGTGTTCTAGGGGATTTGACTGTTTCTTCCTTGTTGTGTTGACAGACATCAAATTCCGCCACAAAAGTGTGGATGTCATGTTTCATACCATCTCGGAAAAAAGAACGTTTGAACCTGTCATAGGTTTTGGTAAACCCTTAGTGTCCAGTTGTGGGTGTAGCATGAAGCTCAAAAAGCACTACGGATTTAAGTTGTGACTGTTTACTTATATACATACGGTCTTTGTAGCGAATCTCATCATTGTGCCAAGAGTACCCTGGGAAAATTGGAGAATTGGCTTGCAATTGTTGGATGAGACGCAAAATTTTGGGATCTTGCAGCCATTCCCGATGAACCGCTTGGAGCCAATATGGCACAATGAAGGAGAGGGAAAAGAGGGACCCTTCGTCTTCGTATTTTCTTGAAAGAGCGTCAACAACCACATTGTATTTTTCTTTCTTATCCAAATAGCTTAGTCACCCATTTTTGTTGCTCCGGGGATGAAAAACGTTGCTCCAGAAAATACTTGAGGCTTTGATTATCTGTCTTAATTTGGAAGTGTTGCCCCAATAGATAAGGCATCAGAGATTCACTGCATGCAAAATAAACAACATTTCATTTCCATAGATTGATTGGCCCAAATGTTGCTCCGACAATTGTTTTCTAGTAAAGGTCAAAGGCCAACTGTCTTGCATAAGGACTACCCCAATTCCTCTCCCCGAAGCATCACATTCTAGGACAAAGGTCTTTGTGAAGTCGAGAAGAGCCAGGACAAGAGTGGTGCACATAGTCTCCTTCAAGGTTTGGAAGGAATGATCAATTGTTGGAGTCCAAGTGAAAGCATTCATTTTAAGGAGAGCAGTGAGAGGTGCCACAATTTTTCCATAAGTCTTAACAAACTTGGAATAATAACATGTTAAACCCAGAAAACCACACAAGCCTTTGAGACACTTGGGGTGAGGCCAATCCTACATAGCTTCAATCTTCTTAAGATCCACCCTAACACCATCCTTGCTAACAATATGATCCAACTACTCGACTTTTGAGGCTCCAAAAACACATTTAGATTGTTTGAGGAAAAGTTGGTGTTGAGAGAGTAGATGAAGAACTCGATCCACATGAGCAAGATGGGTTGTCCAGGTTTTACTATAGATGAGAATATCATCAAAGAAAACTAAGACAAAATGACAGAGAAATGGACGGAAGACATGATTCATAGGGCTTTGGAATGTGGAGGGAGCATTACACAAGCCAAAGGGCATGACAAAGAACTCATAGTGGCCCTCATGAGTTCGAAATGCAATCTTAGGAATGTCTACCTCTTTCATACGTATCTAGTGGTAGCCAAAACGAAGATCAAGTTTAATAAAGAACTGGGCACCACTTAATTCGTCCAAGAGATCATTAATCACAAGAATGGGAAATTTGTCTTTGATGGTGAGTTTGTTAAGGGCGTGAAAGTCAGGACACATGCGCCAAGAGCCTTCTTTCTTAAGTACCATGATCACATGAGAAGAATAGGGGCCATTACTAAGACAAATAACACCCACAGC
>JASDQU011179939.1:0-10428 GCA_032191745.1 Picea mariana
GGTCAGCTATCAAAACAAATAGGAGAATGGTATTTACAATGGAATGAAAGAGCCATTCATGTCTTAAACAAAGAACCTCTTTAAAAAATTCCCATTTACAAGGCCACCAAAAATTTCAGCATCCTCCAAATTATGCAACCTGTAAGTATTATTTGAAAATACCTCAGAAACTTTGAAGGGTCCAATCCACAGGGCTTAAAATTTGTCGTTCTTTCCTTTGTCCTACTTGGGTGCATCCCATTTGAGTACTAGATCTCCCAGATGGAAATCCTCTTTTCTTACCTTCCTGTCGAAGGCCTTCTTGATCTTCTGTTGATGTTCATGTGCTTTGTTCAGTAGCTTCTCTCTGGTCTGTTGCACTTCTACCAGTTGCTGTATTATTCTAATCATATCATCAGGTTCTCCTTAGCAATCTTGGAAGAGTTTTTCCACATGCAAGGAAAGATGAGAAGGAAAAATGGCCTCAACTCCATACACAAGCTAAAAAGGAGAGACACTAAGATACCTCTTTGTTGTCACTCTATCAGCCCACAAAGCAAATTTGAGCTTTGAATCCCATGCTTCCTTGTTTTCCAATAACAATATTTTGATGATCTTTATAAGGCTCTTGTTAGATGACTCTTCCATTCCATTCCCTTGGGGATAGTAAGGAGTAGAGTGAATCAATGTAATTCCAAACCGTTCACAAAATTGGATTAATGGTTCAGCCTTGAAAGATGTAGCATTATCAATGACAATCATGTTTGGACAACCAAACCTTGCCATAATATCCTCAAGAAAACCAATGATTACCTTGTGGGAAGCACTTCTTGTGGGGATGGCTTCTATCCACTTAGTAAAGTAATCTGTGGCAGTCAAGATCCACCTGTGCTGACCACTTGAAGAAGGATGAATTTTCCCAATAAAATCTAGGCCCCATTGGTAAAAGGGTCCTAAAGCTACCACAGGCTTCAATGGAAAAGAATTGATTTGCTGCTTTCCAAAGAATTTATGACACTTAACACAAGCCCTGATCTTTGCACAAACATCGGTGAATAAACTAGGCCACAAATATCCATCCTTGAGAATCTTATAGGTTGTGGTTCTCCAGAAATGGTGCCCCCCACATAAACTGTCATGAAACTCATACATGATCTTTTGGGCCTCTTGTGGGTATAAACATCTCAAGATCACTCCCATAGGGTCTTTACAGTACAAGACTAGATCAATAAGGAAATATTTAACAGATTTAAGCTTCAAAGCTCTTACCTTGTTCTTCTCCATACCATCAGAAGGAAGCAACTTTTGTAGAAAATATATAATTTCCTTGTACCAAGCACATTCTGCCAATGGAGGGATGATTTGAGAAACTTTATCAGACAACTCAACTTGCTTATTTTTTGATCAAGCATTGATGAAATTTACCTCCAGAGATTTGCAATTAGATTCAACCAACAATCTAGCTAAACCTTGGCCTTTAACCAATTTGGTGGGATTTATTTCAATATGAAATTCAAGGATTTTGGAAATCCACTTGCTCCTTCTTCCGTCTATGTCAGGATGAATGAGAATCTCCTTCACAGAAGTTGAAGGGACATATGCAATGATATTTGAGTGAAGAATATAGATCCTGAAATTCTTGAGGGCTTTCACCAAAGCATAGGCTTGCTTTTCCATGATGTAATATTTTATCTCAGCATCTCTCAATGCCCTGCTGAAAAAGGCAATGGGCTGCTCTAGCCCTTCAACATTCTTCTGCAATAAAACAACTGCTACTGTATCAAATGAAGCGAAGGAAAAAATCAAAAAATCCTTGGAGCAGTCAGGACTGATGAGAACAAGTGCTTCAGTCAAGGCCTTATTTATTTGATCGAAATAATGGCGAGATTCAACAGTCCATTTGATTTCATTTCCTTTCCTCAACATGGTTGTAATATGATTTACTAGTTCAACAAAATTAGAAACAAACCTTCTCAGAAAATTAATTTTCCCCAAGAAAGACTGAACTTCTTTCTTGGATCTAGGGAGTGACAAGGTTTGGATGGCTTCCACCCTACTGGGATCCATCCTTACCCCCTCAGTTGATACTATGTGCCCCAATAATTTCCCCTCCTTCATGGAAAACAATGACTTTTTAGGATTTAAGGAGAGACCAAACTTTCTGCATTTTAAGAAGACCTTTCTCAGATGATAACGATGTTCTTTATCAGATTGTGAGAACACTATAATGTCATCTAGATAGATGATTACAAATTTATCTTTTCCTTCAATGAAGGCGATGTCCATAGCTCGCTGGAAGGTCGCCCTTGTGTTCATCAATACAAAAGGCATCTTTTCATACATTAATGTACCCCAAGGAGTAATGAAGGCTGTCTTCTCTCTGTCTTCAGGCGAGACAAAGATCTGATTGTAGATAGAAAAAAACATTAATCATGGACATCCTAGATGCACTTGTCACCCTCTGTAATATGTGCTCCATCTTTGGCAAGGGGTAATTATCCTTCTTAGAGCTTCTGTTCAGGTTCCTGAAATCGACACAAAGTATGATTTCTCCATTCCTCTTTCTCACTGAAACCAAGTTGGCCACCCACTCAGAATACCTCAAAGGAATGATAATCTGGTCATCCAGAAGTTTTTTCACCTCTTTCTCCATAATAGGCAACAACATAGGATTTATTTGTCTCAATTTCTGCCTAAATGGTTTGGCCTCTTCCTTTAAAGGTATATTATGTTCAATAATGCTTGTGTCATATGTTATGAGATATTCATATGTCCAGGCAAACACATCAGCAAACTCTTTTAATAGTTCAAAATATTCAACCCTTTGCTCTCTTGACAAGATGCTTGACAATTTGACAAATTTTGGATCCTTCTCTTTACCAATATTGCACTCAGTTACATCAACATCATCAGTTGAAACTTTACCCTTCACTACCACATCATTCCTGTCAAATAGTGTTTCCAAAGGAACTAGTCCCTTTGAAATATGATTGCTAGGCAACTAAAAAATATTATGATTAGCAATTTTGTTTAGGAAAATGTCAGCATGAGGATTACTTTCAGAATCATGATCTTGATCAATATTTAATGCATAAAACTTACCAACAGTCTCAAGGAATCTTTTGATCTCAAGATCATCCTCAAACACTTTCCAATGCTTGACATTGCCATCTATAGAGGGTCTGTATTTTACTTCTACATCATACTTGAGTTTAGGTGGCAAAGGAACTTTGAAATTACTTACTGAAACAACCAAAGAATCAGCCATGGTATTCTCCTCTCTTGGAATAAATGAAATGTTGAAAGCTAAGAAGAAACTGTCAACTAGGTCCCACACTTCATTTATATAAGTTCTTAGCCTAGGGTGCTTAGCTTGATAAATATTCTTTATCTGATGGAAAATTAATTTAGCATCCCCAAACATTGAAATCTCTTCAATTCCCATGTCTTTTTCAACCCTCAAACCCAAAACAAAAGCTTCATACTCTGCCACATTATTGGTAGTTTCAAATTCTAACTTATAGGAGAAAGATATAGTCTTTTGAGTAGGTGAAACAAAGACCACTCCAGCACCAACACCTTCCCTAGAAGAGGCTCCATCAAAGAACATCTTCCAAATGGAGTTGATTGGAGGAGAATCTTCACAAAGAGTAATGGACTGTTTTCTGATTTCAAGAGGAGGTTCAGGAGCATCAGTGGGCTGCAATAAACTGGATCCCAGATCAATATCAAGTGCAAAATTAGGATGGTTGGTGGCGTTTGCTTCATCACTAATAATGTAGGCTAACTGAGCTTCCCTGTAAAATCTTCTATGCTCCCTCCCAAACACAGGAATGGTAGCATATGTGAGGTCCATCTGTAAGGTTCCCCCAAGTATTTTTATCCAAGATCTTGACAAGATCATGCCAAACTTGGGGGGAACATCAACCACCACGATATCCATGACCATACTCTTCATGGGAAACTGAAACAAGATCACAACCAGATCTTTGATGACCCCAAGACACTTCACTTTCCTAGAGTCAAAAGAATATAATTCATGGTAAGTCTTTGTGATTTCTAATCCAATTACATCCATGACAGTTTTGGGCTTGAGATTATGAGATTCCCCTGAGTCCATCAAACAATTATGTAGCACCTTATCATGGATTTTCAATAAAGTATAGAAAGGAGGGGAGGATTCATCTCTATCTTCTACCCGAGGTCCTAGTATGACAACATTATTTTCATCTTGGAGGTTGACTGATTCTGTGGAATGAGATGAAGGCTCGAGTTGCAACATTTTGGAGAGGCACCTTTTGAAGTCTTCATGTTTGACCACCTCTGAAAGGGGTATGGGAATTCTAATTTTTTGAATTTCATGCTCAAAGTTAAAAGAAGAGGGGGGATTTAGAATTTCTCTCACTTATGGGACAAGAATTTAGACCATTGGTGCGTTGTTTTATTCCTTCTTTTCTTTGCTGTTGTCGACTACATTTTTAGCAGGCTTATTTGCTCTGGTAGGATGATTAGGAATGAAATGCTTCCCTTATTTCTTTTTGGACCAGAGGTTATATTTATTGGGACTTCTATTTGTCTTCTCCCCTTTACTCAGCTCATTTAGTTGGCCGTCCATGAGGGACTCCTCATATGTAGATTGGGTTAAATGGGGATATGAGGAGGTGTCTCCAAGACAATGGATTTCAGGATCAACCTCTTCTTCCTCTTCTTCTTCATCAGTAACGAGGTTATTTTGGAGACGAGTTTGGATTTTTTGATCATGTCTATCCCTGTTCCTTTGATCTCTTGGGATGATATGAGGGGCATTATTTGGTCTTTTGAAGTTACCCCTATTTTCAGCATTAGGGAAATTCCTATATCTCTTCTTCCCTTCCAGTTTCAACCTTTCCACCTCAGCAGAAAGTGACTTTACCATCTTGGTCAATTCATCTAGTTGAGGGTGGGAAACAGAGGAACCAAAGGTTGAAGCTTCATATATACCCTTTCCTCTATCTCTATTAGCCTTAATTTTAATTTTGTCAACTGCTAATATATTGAATTCCACTTCCAGGGCCGCATCTTGCATATGAGCCAAGGAAGTAGCTCTTCTTTCTCTTAACAGGAGGCATAAATTAGGGTCGAAAGAACTAGCATAAGTAATTTTTGCAGAGGTTTTTGTAGGTTTAATCTCAGCAGGAATCTTATTATACATTTGATTAAACCTCTTTGAAAAGTCAGAAACATATTCCCCTTTTTCATTTTTTAGTGATCCAAACTTTGTAATATAGTAAATGAAATATTTTTTATCCCCCCAATGTCTTAAGAATGTTTCATCTAGGGCTTCAATCCCATCGATAGATCTAGGAGCCAAGGCCCTAAGCCATTTCCTAGCCTCTCCATCAAGGCTATGAACAAAAATTCTCATCCACACATCTTCATTTACAATGACATAATTATCAACATAACTGTAAAAGGATGCAAGGTGCTCCTCTGCAGTTATGTCTCCCTCATCTATGAACTTAGGCAACTGATTAAGGTAGCCACTAGCTGGGAGATCATTCAGAGGCTGAGGTAAGACAAGAGGGACATATCTGGAAGCTACTATGGCATCCATTATGTTCCTAGGGGATTAGCACCTGCCATTGGGATGTGAACTGGAGGAGAACGAGGAGGAGATGGAGCTTGGACATGTGAGACTGGGACTGTGCTTCTAGGAGAAAGGGGAAACAACTGAGGATTTGGATAAAAGGCTACATGGCTCGAGGGAACAAAGGTTCCCCGTTCTGTAAATGCAACAACTCTAATAGGGGGAGGAGTGGTAAAGCTCGTAGTAGGAAAGTCTTCTGAGGTCCTGGGTTTAAACCACGATACAAATTCAGGGGAAACTGGGGTGTCAAATCTTTCCAAACTGAGACTAGGAGGGGATAAATCGAAAGGAAAAATCCTAAAATTTAAATTTCTGGAAACTCCAATAGATGGTATAATAAGAGAATGAGAAGAAGATACTAGAGTTTCTAAAGAAGGATTATGAAAATGACTAGAATCACTTGGTACAGTAGCTGAAGTACCTTCCTGAGGGGTCTTTATTCTTTTGATAATTTTCTCTGGGTCAGCTTCATGTGTTTCTAGAGGCAGTTGTGGAGTAGACCTTGTGTTTCTTCCTTTCGAAGACACAACTGAAAAAGTGGAGTCGAAACAATGGAGTCGCCAGGTGCAAGATGCAATCTTCAATGGTTCTGATATCTGATGCACCTTCAAAATCATAAGCTCTTTGTCATTCTATCCCAGGGAAATATCTTCAATTCGTTCACTGAAAACGGCGCCAGGAAATGTTAGCACTAGAAGTAACCTTCTGATTGCGTTGACGGTAAGCCCAATACTCATCATTTTATATGTCACAATGAATAAGTTTTAAGGAGGTCAAATGGGCGCAGACTCAAGATACTATCGTTTTAACTCAGAAAACTGGACCAGCATGCACAAGCAAGTGAGGTCTTGATCAACTTTAGTCAGTAAGTTGTAGTAAAGGTGAGTAGCATGAATATTTAGTGAGGATAATGTAGAGGTTTTCTATGGACATCAAGTCTTTCAGTAGCCTAAGGACGAAAAGCTTCAAACACAAGATCCTCTTGGATTCAAAGCTTCATAAAACTGAAGAACATCATAACAGAATTGTGATCAAACATCCATCACAAAACAGCTACAAAAATCCATGTGAATTATTCAATCATGGATACTTCAGTATCAGAGGCGAACAAGATGGAAATACAAGCTGACTTTCATTAAACAAGAAATCTCAAATCAAAATTCATAACCAGAGAACCAGTGCTTAGTAAAAATTTACAATGTGGGAGCCTTGCTCAACCATCGACCTTAACAAAATATCAAAATTACATATTTATACTTAGACTAACTACAACCACCAGAGGAGTTATTGATTCATGCATTCAAGGCTTTACGTCATATTTTTCTCTATAGACTGTGCATGCATATCTGTTGTTAGACGCGAACTCTTTCGTTTGAACCTTCTCTGTCGGAGTGCGCATGCAGATCTCTTTCAGACGCAAGCTCAGAACTTCCAGTCCTTTCTGGATTTCCATTTATGGGGGGAGATGATGTTTCAACCACCTCCTCATACTTCATTAATTATATTTATTGGGATCATGACGAGGCCTGAGTCAACTCGGCACCTAGAAAATGTGTTGGCCGCACTCTAAAACTCTGCCACTTGGATCTTTTCTTGAAAGTTTGCAGGGAACACTGGTAGGCGGATGTGGACGCTGATGATGGGGAACTGGCGAGATGATTGGCACAAACCGACACGAAACAACGAGTGATCGATGGCCATGTGGAATGATGCAGCTGGTGGAGGGATGACTGGGAATGTGTGGGCATCGGTATGTGAGAGTTGAGGTGTAAAGGCACAGGGATGATGTGGAAAAGGGAAAGGACGTGGGGCTAGAGGGGTGTGATTGGTCAGGGATTACATGACCGCATAGTGGAGGTGACTTGGAGCGTGAGTGGGGGACACATGTCGGGAGGTGAGATGGGGATATGTGACAACGGTAGAAGGTTGGGCGCGTGGGAATATGAGTGGAAGACAGGTGCCGACAGGAGCATGGGTGGTAAGAAAAGGAAGTAAGCGGTCTGCTTGGAGGGGGGGGGTAGGCGGTAAGAGATAATGAGTGGGGAGGGGGGTGTCCAAGTTTCTGTGGAGGTGACACGATAGTGGGGGGCTCGTGCCAGAAAACCACCTGCTTAGACCCCCCCCGTTAAAGGAAGAAGGTCATGGGGATCCGATATGGAATGTGGATCGTAGATCTGAGCGCACAAATCTCAGACGCTTAGATATGTGCGCTCCTTAGCACAACATGCCAAGGCTTCCCAACCATCAAAAACTTAGGATAAGAGCCAAAAGTGGGTCGCTCTATGACCCTTTTCCTTCATTTTTTCACCAAGGAGTTATTTCCTAAGGGAAAAAAACCCTTCCATAAAAAATATGTGCTAACAGATACTTTAGAGCTTAAATATGTTGCATAAGAAATTCAACAAAGACTCAGGCACTAAGCAAGAAGCTAGTGACAGGAAAGTGTCAAAATCAAGATCCCATAGCAAAAGGGATGATCATGGAAATGATATGTAGACAATAAGCATGAGAATGCGCGATCATTATCCAAGGAAGTCCACTAGAATAAATCATGCATGCTTAGGGCTAGGGAGTATCCCAAGTGTATCTCCTGTTTGGAGGAAAAGGATAAGTCCTGAGGCAAACATCTTGCAAGGTGAGCTCAGGAAGATCAAGCTACCAACTTTCAATGGTGAGCACTGGAAGGGAGAAGAGGTTGAGACCTGATTGTTGAAGATGAAGAAATATTTCCAACTACATGATTACACCTCCCTGGTAGAAGCTAGAATTTCCACCTATCACTTGCAAGGAAAGGCAACCATGTGGTGCGATCAGGTTAACAAATATAATAATCTTGATGAAAAGAGGATCTCATGGAGGAAGTTCAAAGGATATTTCCAGGAGAAATATTTGTCTATGAAATAAAGATGAAATAGTTATTTGAACTCAAGTTGGGAACCATGACAATGGAGGAATGTGAGAAGAGGCTCTTTAAATTGCTGAAGTATGTTGACTTCATCAAGGATGAGAAATTAAAAATCCAAAGGTTTCTAAGTGGGTTACCCTCCTTCTACAATGAAAAGATTCAATATGATAGCCCCAAAAATTTGTAGGAAACCATAAGGAGAGCAAGGCATATTTATGAGCAAAGCAAAGGAAGGTCGGTTTTCCAAAAATCTTGGAATGACAAGATGAAAGGTAAAAAGGATCAGAGGTAGAAGGGTTTTAAGCCACCATTTTTTAAGAAAAACACCCAAACAAATCAACAAGGTCAACCATCCAAAAATGAGCATAATACTTCAGATTCATTTGGGAAAAGGACAAGGCATAAGCCTGTATAATGTTGGGGATGTGAGGAAAATCACTTATCTAGGGACTGCCTTTACAAAGGAGAAAGAATGAGGACTTCCCACAACATCCAAGAGTTTGAAATAGTGGAAGACATGATAGAAAGCATGCCAAGGATTTATGCAACCTTGGACAACAAGAAATCTAAATATCAATCTCCCATGATTGAAGTGGAAGGTAAGATTGACAACCAACCCATAGAAATTTTGATTTATTCTAGAGATGGCCATAGTTACATAAATACTAACATTGTTGAAAGATTTCACTTGCAAAGGAGTAAGCATAAGAAATGTTGTTTAGTTCAGTTAGCCATCGAGGCTAAGATGAAAATCAATGAGTTGGTTAAAGATTGTCTGATAAACATGAATGGACTCACCACAAAGGTAGATGTAAATATCATACCATTGGGTTCACATGATTTTCTAATTGGCATGGATTGGTTGGAAAAAAAAACATGTTTTCCTAGATTATTACAACAATACAATCACATGTCTTGACGAAGAAGGGAAGAAAGGCAAGATTTAAGGCATTCCAAGAGTTGTAGTTGTTAGAGAGATTTCAGCTATGCAGGTCAAAAAGAGTTTCAGGAAAGGATGTGATATTTTTGCATCTCGTATGGAAGAGGCAGCCAAAGATAAAGTGGAAAGCATTGAAAACCATCCGGTCTTAAGGGATTTTGAAGATATTTTTAGGGAAATCCTAGGATTTCCACCAAAGAGAGACATCTATTTCTCTATTGATTTGGTACGAGGAGCCACCCTAATGTTTAAGACACCTTAAAGAATGGGAACATTAGAATTGAAAGAGTTGCAGATGCAAATTGAAAAGTTGTTAAAGAAGGGGAACATACACCCAAGTTTGTCACCTTGGGGATCCCCAATTCTTTTTGTGAAGAAGAAAGATTGAAACTTAAGGTTGTGTATTGATTTCAGACAGTTGAATAAGGTCACCATAAAGAAAAAATATCCTTTGCCAAGAATCGATGATTTGTTTGATCAATTTAAGGGTGCACGAGTTTTTTCAAAGACTGAATTGCATTTAGGATATAATCAAGAGAGGATTAAGAAAGAATACATCAACAAGACAACATTTAGGACAAGATATGGGAATTATGAATTCATGTTAGTTCCATTTGGACTATTAAATGCCCCAACTAGTTTTATGTTTCTGATGAATGGAGTGTTCAAAGAATAGTTGGACAAGTTTTTAATCGTGTTCCTAGATGATATACTCATCTACTCTAAGTCAAAAGATGAACATGAGAAACATTTAAGAATGGTGTCGAAAATTTTAAGAGAGCATAAGTTGTATGCTAAGCTAAGTAAGTGCATCTTTTATCAAAATAATATTCACTACTTGGGGAATATAATTTTAGCAGTAGGGATAACAGTTGACCCTGAGAAGACAGAGGCCATTAGAGAATCGTCAACACCAAAGAATGTGACATAGGTATGATAATTCACGGGTGTTGTCGATTATTACCAAAGATTTATAAA
>JASDQU011179939.1:17124-30364 GCA_032191745.1 Picea mariana
TACCACCCATGCTCCTATCGACACATGTCTTCCACTCACATTCCCACGCACCCAACCTTCTACTGTTGTCACATCTCCCCATCTCACCTCCCGACATGTGTCCCCCACTCACGCTCCAAGTCACCTCCACTATGTGGTCATGTACTCCCTGACCAATCACACCCGTCTACCCCCACGTCCTTTCCCTTTGCCACATCATCCCTATGCCTTTACACCTCAACTCTCACATACCAGCGCCCACACATTCCCAATCATCGGTCCACCAGCTGCATCATTCCACATGGCCATCGATCACTCGTTGTTTCATGTCAGTTTGTGCCAATCATCTCGCTAGCTCCCCATCGTCAGTGTCCACATCTGTCTGCCAGTGTTCCCTGCAAACTTTCAAGAAAAGATCCAAGTGGCAGAGTTTTAGAGTGGAGCCAGCATGTTTTCTAGGTGCCGAGTTGACTCAGGCCCCATCGTGATCCCAATAAAGATAATTAATGAAGTATGAGGAGGTGGTTGAAACATCATCTCCCCCCATAAATGGAAAGCCAGAAAGGAATGGAAGTTCTGAGCTTGCGTCTGACAGAGATCTGCATGCGCAATCCGATAGAGAAGGTTCAAACGAAAGAGTTCGCGTCTGACAACAGATCTGCATGCACAGTCTGTAGAGAAAAATCCGACGTAAAGCCTTGAATGCATGAATCGATCACTCCTCTGGTGGTTGTAGTTAGTCTAAGTATAAAGATGTAATTTTGATATTTTGTTAAGGTCGATGGTTGAGCAAGGCTCCCACATTGTAAATTTTTACGAAGCACTGGTTCTTTGGTTATGTATTTTGATTTGAGATTTCTTGTTTAATGAAAGTCAGCTTGTATTTCCATCTTGTTCACCTCTGATACTGAAGTATCCATGATTGAATAATTCACATGGATTGTTGTAGTTGTTTTGTGATGGATGTTTGATCACAATTCTGTTATGATGTTCTTTAGTTTTATGAAGCTTTGAATCTAAGAGGATCTTGTGTTTGACGCTTTTCGTCCTTAGGCTATTGAAAGACTTGATGTCCATAGAAAACCTCTACATTCTCCTCACTAAATCTTCATGCTACTCACCTTTACTACAACTTACTGACTGAAGTTGATCAAGACCTCACTTGCTTGTGCATGTTGGTCCAGTTTTCTGAGTTAAAACGATATTATCTTGAGTCTGCGCCCATTTGACCTCCTTAAAACTTATTCATTGTGACATATAAAATTATGGGTACTGGTCTTACCTTCAACGCAATCAAAAGGTGACTTCTAGTGCTAACATTTCCTATCGTCGTTTTTGGTGAACGAATTGAAGATATTTCCCTGGGATAGAACGATAAAGAGCTTATGATTCTGAAGGTGCATCAGATATCATAACCATTGAAGATTGCATCTTGCACCTAGCGACTCCATTGTTTCGACTCCACTTTTTCAGTTGTGTCTTCGAAAGGCAGAAACACGAGGTCTACTCCACAACTGCCTCTAGAAACACCTAAAGCTAACCCAGAGAAAATTATCAGAAGAATAAAGACCCCTCAAGAAGGTACTTCAGTTACTGTACCAGGTGATTCTGGTCATTTTCATAATCCTTCTTTAGAAACTCCAGTATCTTCTTCTCATTCTCTTATTATACCATCTATTGGAGTTTCCAGAAATTTAAATTTTAAGATTTTTCCTTCCGATTTATCCCCTCCTAGTATCGGTTTGGAAAGATTTGACACCCTAGCTTCCCCTGAAGTTGTACTGTGGTTTAAACCCGGGACCTTAGAAGACTTTCCTACTACGAGCTTTACCACTCCTCCCCCTATTAGATTTGTTGCATTTACAGAACGGAGAACCTTTGTTCCCTCGAGCCATGTAGCCTTTTATCCAAATCCTCAGTTGTTTCCCCTTTCTCCCAGAAGCACAGTCCCAGTCTCACATGTCTGAGCTCCATCTCCTCCTCGTTCTCCTCCAGTTCACATCCCAATGGCAGGTGCTAATTCCCCTAGGAACAGAATGGATTCCATAGTAGCTGCTAGATATGTCCCTCTTGTTTTACCTCATCCTCTGAATGATTTCCCAGCTAGTGGTTACCTTAATCAGTTTCCTAAGTTCATAGATGAGGGAGACATAACTGCAAAGGAGCACCTTGCAGCCTTTTACAAGTATGTTGATAATTATGTCATCGTAAATGAAGATGTGTGGATGAGAATCTTTTTTCATAGCCTTGATGGAGAGGTTAGGAAATGGTTTAGGGCCTTGGCTCCTGGATATATCGATGGGATTGAAGCCCTATATGAAGCATTCTTAAGACATTGGGGGGATAAAAAAATATTTCATTTACTATATTACAAAGTTTGGATCACTAAAAAATGAAAAAGGGTAATATGTTTCTGACTTTTCAAAGAGGTTTAATCAAACGTATAATAAGATTCCTGCTGAGATTAAACCTACAGAAACCTCTGCCAAAATTACTTATGCTAGTTCTTTCGACCCTGATTTATGCCTCCTGTTAAGAGAAAGAAGAGCTACTTCCTTGGCTCATATGCAAGATGCGGCCCTGGAAGTGGAATTCAATATATTAGTAGTTGACAAAATTAGAATTAAGGCTAATAGAGATAGAGGAAAGGGTATATCTGAAGCTTCAACCTTTGGTTCCTCTGTTTCCCACCCTCAAGTAGATGAATTGACCAAGATGGTAAAGTCACTTTCTGCTGAGGTGGAAAGGTTGAAACTAGAAGGGAAGAAGAGATATAGGAATTTCCCTAATGCTGAAAATAGGGGTAACTTCAAAAGACCAAATAACGCCCCTCAGATCATCCCAAGAGATCAAAGGAACAGGGATAGACATGATCAAAAAATCCAAACCCATCTCCAAAATAACCTCGTTACTGATGAAGAAGAAGAGGAAGAAGAGGTTGACCCTGAAATCCATTGTCTTGGAGACACCTCCTCATATCCCCATTTAACCCAATCTACATACAAGGAGTCCCTCATGGACGGCTAAATAAATGAGTTGAGTAAAGGGAAGAAGACAAATAGCAGTCCCAATAAATATAACCTCAAGTCCAAAAAGAAAGAAGGGAAGCATGTCATTCCCAATCAGCCTACCAAAGCAAATAAGCCTGCTAAAAATGTAGCCGACAACAACAAAGAAAAGAAGGAATAAAACCCCGCACCAATGGTCAAAATTCTTGTCCCATAAGTGAGAGAAATTCTAAATCCCCCCTCTTCTTTTAACTTTGAGCATGAAATTCAAAAAATTAGATTTCCCATATACCTTTCAGAGCTGGTCAAGCATGAAGACTTCAAAAGGTGCCTCTCCAAAATGTTGCAGCTCGAGCCTTCATCTCATTCCACAGACTCAGTCAACCTCCAAGATGAAAACAATTTTGTCATACTAGGACTTCTGGTAGAAGATAGAGATGAATCCTCCCCTCCTTTCTATACTTTACTGAAAATCCATGATAAGGTGCTACATAATTATTTGATGGACTCAGGGGAATCTCATAATCTCAAGCCCAAAACTGTCATGGATGTAATTGGATTAGAAATCACAAAGACTTACCATGAATTATATTCTTTTGACTCTAGGAAAGTGAAGTGTCCTGGGGTCATCAAAGATCTAGTTGTGACCTTGTTTCAGTTTCCCATGAAGAGTGTGGTCATGGATATCGTGGTGGTTGATGTTCCCCCCAAGTTTGGCATGATCTTGTCAAGATCTTGGATAAAAATACTTGGGGGAACCTTGCAGATGGACCTCACATATGCTACCATTCTTGTGTTTGGGATGGAGCATAGAAGATTTTACAGGGAATTTCAGTTAGCCTACATTATTAGTGACGAAGCAAACCCCACCAACCATCCTAATTTTTCACTTGATATTGATCTGGGATCCAGTTTATTGCAGGCCACTGATGCTCCTGAACCTCCTCTTGAAATCAAAAAACAGTCCATTACTCTTTGTGAAGATTCTCCTCCAATCACCTCCATTTGGAAGATGGTCTTTGATGGAGCCTCTTCTAGGGAAGGTGTTGGTGTTGGAGTGGTCTTTTTTTCACCTACTCAAAAGACTATATCTTTGTCCTACAAGTTAGAATTTGAAACTACCAATAATGTGGCAGAGTATGAAGCTTTTGTTTTGGGTTTGAGGGTTGAAAAAGACATGGGAATTGAAGATATTTCAATGTTTGGGGATGCTAAATTAATTGTCCATCAGATAAAGAATATTTATCAAGCTAAGCACCCTAGTCTAAGAACTTATATAAATGAAGTATGGGACCTAGTTGACAGTTTCTTCTTAGCTTTCAACATTTCATTTATTCCAAGAGAGGAGAATACCATGGCTGATTCTTTGGTTCTTTCAGTAAGTAATTTCAGAGTTCCTTTTCCACCTAAACTCAAGTATGATGTAGAAGTAAAATACAGACCCTCTATAGCTGGCAATGTCAAGCATTGGAAAGTGTTTGAGGATGATCTTGAGATCAAAAGATTCCTTGAGACTGTTGGTAAGTTTTATGCAGTAAATATTGATCAAGATCATGATTCTGAAAGTAATCCTCATGCTGACGTTTTCCTAAACAAAATTGCTAATCATAATATTTTTTAGTTGCCTAGCAATCATATTCCAAAGGGACTAGTTCCTTTGAAAACACTAATTGACAGGAATGATGTGGCAGTGAAGGGTAAAGTTTCAACTGATGATGTTGATGTAACTGAGTGCAATATTGGTAAAGAGAAGGATCCAAAATTTGTCAAGTTATCAAGCATCTTGTCAAGAGAGAAAAGGGTTGAACATGTTGAACTGTTAAAAGAGTTTGTTGATGTGTTTGCTTGGACATATGAATATCTCATAACATATGACACAAGCATTATTGAACATAAGATACCATTAAAGGAAGAGGCCAAACCATTTAGGTAGAAATTGAGACAAATAAATCCTATGTTGTTGCCTATTATGGAGAAAGAGGTGAAAAAACTTCTGGATGACCAGATTATCATTCCTTTGAGGTATTCTGAGTGGGTGGCCAACTTGGTTCTAGTGAGAAAGAAGAATGGAGAAATCAAACTTTGTGTCGATTTCAGGAACCTGAACAGAAGCTCTAAGAAGGATGATTACCCCTTGCCAAAGATGGAGCACATATTACAGAGGGTGACAAGTGCATCTAGGATGTCCATGATTAATCATTTTTTCTATCTACAATCAGATCTTTGTCTCGCCTGAAGACAGAGAGAAGGCATCCTTCACTACTCCTTGGGGTACATTAATGTATGAAAAGATGCCTTTTGTATTGATGAACACAGGGGCGACCTTCCAGCGAGCTATGGACATCGCCTTCATTGGAGGAAAAGATAAATTTGTAGTCATCTATATGGATGACATTACAGTGTTCTCACAATCTGATAAAGAACATCGTTATCATCTAAGAAAGGTCTTCTTAAAATGCAGAAAGTTTGGTTTCTCCTTAAATCCTAAAAAGTCATTGTTTTCCATGAAGGAGGGGAAATTATTGGGGCACATAGTATCAACTGAGGGGGTAAGGATTGATCCCAGCAGGGTGGAAACCATCCAAACCTTGTCACTCCCTATATCCAAGAAAGAAGTTCAGTCTTTCTTGGGGAAAATTAATTTTTTAAGAAGATTTGTTTCTAATTTTGTTGAACTAGTAAATCATATTACAGCCATGTTGAGGAAAGGAAATGAAATCAAATGGACTGTTGAATCTCACCATTATTTCGATCAAATAAATAAGGCCTTGACTGAAGCACTTGTTCTCATCAGTCCTGACTACTCCAAGGATTTTCTGATTTTTTCCTTCACTTCATTTGATACAGTAGCAGTTGTTTTATTGCAGAAGAATGTTGAAGGGCTAGAGCAGCCCATTGCCTTTTTCAGTAGGGCATTGAGAGATGCTGAGATAAAATATTACATCATGGAAAAGCAAGCCTATGCTTTGGTGAAAGCCCTCAAGAATTTCAGGATCTATATTCTTCACTCAAAGATCATTGCATATGTCCCTTCGAATTTTGTGAAGGAGATTCTCATTCATCCCGACATAGACGGAAGAAGGAGCAAGTGGATTTCCAAAATCCTTGAATTTCATATTGAAATAAATCCCACCAAATTCGTTAAAGTCCAAGGTTTAGCTAGATTGTTGGTTGAATCTAATTGCAAATCTCTGGAGGTAAATTTCATCAACACTTGCTCAGAAAATAAGCAAGTTGAGTTGTCTGATAAAGGTTCTCAAGTCATCCCTCCATTGGCAGAATGTGATTGGTACAAAGAAATTATATATTTTCTGCAAAAGTTGCATCCTTCTGATGGTATGGAGAAGAACAAGGTAAGAGCTTTGAAGCTTAAATCTGTTAAATATTGCCTTATTGATCTGGTCTTGTACTGTAAAGACCCTATGGGAGTGATCTTGAGATGTTTATACCCACAAGAGGCCCAAAAGATCATGTATGAGTTTCATGATAGTTTATGTGGGGGGCACCATTTCTGGAGAACCACAACCTATAAGATTATCAGGGATGGGTATTTGTGGCCTAGTTTATTCACCGATGTTTTTGCAAAGATTAGGGATTGTGTTAAGTGTCATAAATTCTCTGGAAAGCAGTAGATCAATTCTTTTCCATTGAAGCATGTGGTAGCTTCAGGACCCTTTTAGCAATGGGGCCTAGATTTTATTGGAAAATTCATCCTTCTTCAAGTGGTCAACACAAGTGGATCTTGACTACCATAGATTACTTTACTAAGTGGATAGAATCCATCCCCACAAGAAGTGCTTCCCACAAGGTAATCATTGGTTTTCTTGAGGATATTATGGCAAGGTTTGGTTGTCCAAACATGATTGTCACTGATAATGTTGCATCTTTCAAGGCTGAACCATTAATCCAATTTTGTGAACAGTTTGGAATTACATTGATTCACTCTACTCCTTACTATCCCCAAGGGAATGGAATGGAAGAGTCATCTATCAAGAGCCTTATAAAGATCATCAAAATATTGTTAGAGGACAATAAGAAAGCATGGGATTCAAAGCTCAAATTTTCTTTGTGGGCAGATAGAGTGACAACAAAGAGGTCTCTTAGTGTCTCTCCTTTTCAGCTTGTGTATGGAGTTGAGGCCATTTTTCCTTCTCATCTTGCCTTGCATGTGGAAAAAATCTTCCAAGATTGCTAAGGAGAACCTGATGATATGATTACAATAATACAGCAACTGGTAGAAGTGCAACAGACCAGAGAGAAGCTACTGAACAAAGCACATGAACATCAACAGAAGATCAAGAAGGCCTTCGACAGGAAGGTAAGAAAAGAGGATTTCCATCTGGGAGATCTAGTACTCAAATGGGATGCACCCAAGTAGGACAAAGGAAAGCACGACAAATTGTAAGCCCTGTGGATTGGACCCTTCAAAGTTTCTGAGGTATTTTCAAATAATACTTATAGGTTTCATAATTTGGAGGATGCTGAAATTTTTGGTGGCCTTGTAAATGGGAATTTTCTAAAGAGGTTCTTTGTTTAAGCCATGAATGGCTCTTTCATTCCATTGTAAATACCATTCTCCTATTTGTTTTGATAGCTAACCTCATATCCCTAAGATCAGGCACTGAAACTACTGAAGTTCTTAGAGCCTCATAGGGAGGTCTCTATCCCCCATGGAGCCTAATGTTAGCACATACTTTTTATGGAAGGGTACTTCCCCTTAGGAAATAACCCCTTGGTGAAAAAATGAAGGAAAAGGGTCATAGCACGACCCACTTTTGGTTCTTATCCTAAGTTTTTGATGGCTTGGAAACCTTGGCGTGTTGTGCTAAGGAGTGCATAGATTTAAGCGGCTAAGATCTGCGTGCTCAGATCTTAGGTCTGCATTCCATATCAGACCCCCCAACCTTCTACCTTTAACATGGGTGGGTCTGAGCAGGTGGTTTTCTAGCGCATCCCCCCCACTATCGTGTCGCCTCCACAACAACTCAGACACACCCTGCTCATTAACGCTTACCACCTTACCCCCCCCCTCTGAGAAGTCTTCTTACTGCCTCTACTTACCACTTGCACTCATGTCGACAACTATCTTCCACTCACATTCTTGCGCGCCCATCCCTCTCCCACTGTCACATGTCCCCCTCTCACCTCCCGACATGTGTCACCTATTCACGCTCCATGTCACCTCCACTATGTGGTCATTTACCCCCTGAACAATCACACCCATCTGCCCCCACATCCTTTCCCTTTGTCACATCATCCCTGTACCTTTACACCTAAGATCTCGCATACTAGTGCCCACACATTCCCAATCATCGCTTCGCCAACTTCATCATTCCACATGGTCATCGATCACTCGCTATTCCATGTCGGTTTGCGCCAATCATCTCGCCAGGTCCCCATTGTCAGTGTCCACATCCGCCTGCCAGTGTTCCCTGCAAACATTCAAGGAAATATCCAAGTGCCAGAGTTTTAGAGTGCGGCCAACATGTTTTCCAGGTGCCGAGTTGACTCAGACCCCGTCCTGATCCCAATAAAGGCAGTTAATGAAGTAGGAGGAGGCGGTTGAAACATCGTCTCCCCCCATAAATAGAAAGCCAGAAAGGAATGGCAAGTCTGAGCTCGCGTCTGACAGAGAGTTGCATGCGCACTCTGACAGAGAAGGTTCAGACAAAAGAGTTTGCGTCTGACAGCAGATCTACATGCACAGTCTGTAGACAAAGCTTTGACGTAAAGCCTTGAATGAATGAATTGATCACTCCTTTGGTGGTTGTAGTCAGTCTAAGTATAAAGATGTAATTTTTATATTTTGTTAAGTTCGATGGTTGAGAAAGGCACCCGCATTGTAAAGTTTTGACGAAGCACCGGTTCTCTGGTTATGTATTTTGATTTGAGATTTCTTGTTTAATGAAATTCAGCTTCTATTTCAATCTTGTTTGCCTCTGATACTAAATTATCCATGATTGAATGATTCACATGGATTGTTGTGGATGTGTTTTGATGGAAGTTTGATCATAGTTTTGTTATGATGTTCTTCAGTTTTCTAAATCTTTGAATCCAAGAGGATCTTGTGTTTGAATCTTTTCTTCCTTAGGCTGCTGGAAGACCTAATGTCCCTAGCATACCTCTACATTCACCTCACTAAATCTTCTTTCTACTCACCTTTACTACAACTTACCAACTAAAGTTTATCAACACCTCACTTTCTTGTGCATGCTGGTCCATTTTTCTGAGTTAAAACAATATTATCTTGAGTCTATGCCCATTTGACCTCCTTAAAACTTATTCATTGTGACATATAAACTGATGGGTACTGGGATTAACTTCAATGCAATCTGAAGGTGACTTCTATTTCTAACAGTATCTCTTCTTGAGCCTTCATAATCATTTCATTATGATATCTATAGCTTTGCACTTCCCTATGCAAGCTTCTCATAGTTACAAGCTCCTGCATGTCTCTTCTTCCATTTGACTCTATCTCAGCATTCCTTATGCCAACATGCATACCTTTTATCTCTTCCTCATTTATATAATATCCTTTATCATATTCCATAACCCCATTCCTCATATAATAACTAAATTTTGTAATTGTACCTCTCATTCTACAAGAAATGTGCATACAATAATCATTGTTAGAAACATGCATAGCATAAAACATTTCATCCATTAGAATACAAATTATTTCTTCACCAATTCATGAAGCACACATTGCATCAATTTAAATTTTTATTCCCTTGATGCATTCCCTTTTTAAACAACTTTCCAATGGTTGTATCCATGCCTCAATCTAAGTTACGAGCGAAAAGTTACAACATCCATATGTTGCAATTTTCCACTCATTTACTACTTCAAAAACCTATTTATTAATTTATGGAAACTTTTATTGATGAATTCAAATATATGGGTTGAAACATCTCTTCTAATCCTCAATACCTTTTCAACGACTATTCATTTTCTCAAATCCGAGCTCCGAGATGAAAGTTATGGTCCATAGAAGTTTAGGTTCTTTTACCCAATTTATCCTTGTTTGCTACATGTGTCTTCTTTCATTCTCTACACATTTTCAAGTACCCATAACCCAAATATGACTCCACCACTGAATTCTATGGCTCATAATTTTTTCATCAACTGCACCTGTGCCCCAACTGAACTTTTGAGAATGGATTTATGCCCTCTGGAAGTAACTTTGTGCCAAAATTTTACCCTTACTATTTTGGATGTAACTTTCTCATACAAGGTTTGTTTTGCGAACAATTTAACTTGTTGGATAGGTCTCTCTGAGTTATTTTAATTCATATGTAGATATAGAGTGTACCTTTTCACACTAAGAACTCATGGGTTTTGATTGACTAATACCATCATTTAGGCCTTGAAACATTCCCTGCAAGTCAGTGACCTTCAAAAACAAAAACAAAATCGCATAAAAATGATTGTTTTACTACTGTAACAACCCTTTAAATATAAGTTGTTGATCTCAAATCACGTGGAATCTAAGCCTTTAATTTGTTCTCCATAGACCATCAGTGATCAGTGATCTCCTTTGGGTGCACACATCATTTTTCCCAAACTATCGAGTCGACCGTTGGCCATCGGCCCAACTCCCCGACGACCGATTTTCACATTACTCCAAACCGGCCAACTGGACCATCTACCATCGATGACCTTTTTTGGTGAATGAAAAATCTTCATCAATTCGGCCAATGTTCAACCATCACCGCATCAGATATTGACGATCCCTAATGACTGTCGAGAACACTTCCTCAAATCGATCGACCTGACCATGGACCATCGTCGATATTTGTTGGTTGATCTGGTAATTGCTAATGTGGCATAACACATGGATGATTGCATGACATGGAACGTCATCCTGAGGTGTCAAATTATTTGATGTGGCATGACACATGGATTTTGACGTGGAATGACGCATGCATTCTGACATGGCATGACATGTGGATGTTGATGTGGCATGACACGTCATCACCCTCTTACCTCCATTAGCCATCGTCCAACTCTCTTGGATGACCCAAACACATTTTCAAATTTGGTCAATTCCTGACCATCGACCCATCGGCCATCGACGACATTTCTTTCTTGATTCGAAAGACTTCGCCGATTTGATCAATGCCTGATTGTGGGCCCATCAACCATCGATGATTTCTATTGGTGAATGAAAAGATTTTTCTGGATTTGGCCAATGCCCAACAGTCATCCATCAACGGTTAGAGATGTCTTCTGGATGAACCAAACTATTTCCATTTGAGCGAACTTGACCATCGACCGTCGGTGATTTCTCTTGGAAAATTTTCATGCTTGAAAAAAATTTTACATTTCTCTGACTAATTTGGACTGTCGATTTCCCAATCAAGTGATCTGAACTATTGATTTGACAAAATTTTCCCAACTCTACCAACGAACCTCGACTATCGATCTGATCCATTTCAAAAACCCATGAAATGAATCTTTTCCATTTTTTTTATCAACCTTTCAAAAGGTCGAAACATTACGAATTTTTAAATTTATCAAAGAGAATCTCAGTCGTTGATCTCGAGATCAAACACAATCTTTGTCGTTGATTCGCCAAACTTCCTGCAACTCTACAAAAACCATTAAAACTCGAAAGTCGAACATTCCAGGTCGATTTTGACTATGCAACCTACATATCTATGCCCCAGGTCATCTCTTCGATTATCCTAAGGCATTTTCACTCGCATTTAATCATGAATTTGGGAAGTCCACACTAATTTTTTCATCATTTTTCCCCAAATTCACATAGATAAATCTATAATAAGGAATTTGAATAATTCCTAGTCATATTGGCCCATTCAAGACCGATGTTTGAACCTGAGGGCTCTGATACCATAATGTAACTCTCCCATCCCAATCGAGGGACATTACAGTGCAAAATACTCATAAAAAACAAAATTTTTGCTAACTAATTTAATTCTTTTATGATGTAGTCAATAAACTTGGATTCATTCACAAGATCTAAAAACCATTCAAACACACGATAATGTAAAATAACTCTCTTTCATTCCTTCTCTATCTTGACTATTACAATGGAAGTTCAACCCCTTATAACTATTATCTGAGATTTTCAAAAACAAATAATTTTAGAAAATTCTCACATGACTCTAAAACTGACCAATAACTAAGAGAAAACTAGAGCGAAACTATTTTTCAACTTTGTTTTTTGATTGGGCATATAAACTAAGAGATAACTGATAATTACTAATTTAAAAAATATCGAAAAAACACTAAAACCCCAATTTGAGGCCTTATATGAAGGAATTTGGCCCCGCAAAAGTGTCAAAACGATGTTAGATCTGAAGGATCAGATAAAAATATACTGGACTCTTTGAGACACAACTCCCTGTCAAATTTCATCCCAAACGGATAATCAAGTCAAAAGTTATGACCCTCAGAAATCCCTGCATCATTTTACAATTAATTGATTTCCTGTTGCTTCCAGCTATGAATTAAAACCATTTTTAGCTGTCGAATTTTACCATTAAATCGATGCATCTACAATATACGAAATTGTCATGAATTTATCTTAATAATTCACACAACAACATATAAATCATTCTTAAATACACAGAGTTCATGCAGAGCAAATAAACTCATGAAATAACACAACAAGATACAACACTTATCTTTTAATTCGGTTGTGCAACCAGTTGCTTGCGATGGATGTTCCATCCAACCATAGACTGATTGTTCCAAATCTCAACATCCATTCACCCCCGAGCTCAAGCTAGAAATCCACAAAGAGGGTGGTCTCTCATTGTCCACTCATAGCTCAGAAAATTCACAACCCACTGGTATTCTCCTACATCTATCCCTATTTTCCACCAGATCTCTTCCTCCTGACCTTTTGAACCCAAGGAGTGTACCCCTTCACAGATATCAGTTCCTCGGGTGTATCGTTTGTTTATTAGGGTCTCTGTGGTGCAGGTAACCAATAATCTCTCAGTTGGGAACTCAATGGAACTTGCTGCTAGGAAAAATACCACAAAACCAAAAAAAACACATGTTGTTACAGTGAAACTCACTCAGGATTTCACTCTTCAGGACTGACAACCTAGATCTTCAATCTTCAGCTCTATTTATGCTCCAATGCGTTCCATCTTTCTCTATAATTCACCCTCCATGGATTAACCATTTCCAAACTCTCTTTCTTTCTCTCTACTTGCTCCTCATGCACAAAAACTCATTCATCTAAAAATATTGTCCCCAACCCATATGAATTTCCTCTC
>JASDQU011179940.1:8392-26129 GCA_032191745.1 Picea mariana
ATATTTTCATTATATTAAATCTAAAATAAAATCAAATTAAATAAAAAATAACACAATAAAAAAATATAAAATAAAAATATTTAAAAACAATTAATATAAAAAATAATATAAATTAAAAACTTAACATATAAAAACCAAAACCAACTTCTCACATATCACATCATTTCTATATATCATATCGTCTCCCATCATCTTCCTATATATCATATAGGAATTTAACAAAAGGCCATTTAAATTTACTATATCGTCTCCCATCATCTTCCTATATATCATATAGGAATTTAACAAAAGGCCATTTAAATTTACTATATTTGTTTGTTTTAAAACATTCAAACTAAATTCTACTCAAGTGTAAAAACAAAATAAAAGAACATTTAAATCATTTTTCTAAATAATCTTATAAAAATAAAAATTTGAGTTTAAATTTTCTCATCATTTAAAATGGTTGTTAGGAAATGAAAAAACAAACTTGGATAAATATAATTGAGTGGTATTAGTTTTGTTATAATATAACTAAACTTTTTAAAATTTTAAAAAGTCAAATATAAATTTTATTTATAAAGATAATTAAAAATTTTAAGAAGTGAAATATGAATTTGATAAATAAAATATTATTAAATATTTTGACAAATTTTTTTTTTAATGTTTTTTTTTTTTTAATTAACATTTTAGGTTTTTTAATCTTTATTCAATCACCTAAAATAATTAGCATTTTAGGTTTATTTTATCTCGATTCAATCAACTAAAATGAATATAAAATATTCAGTATTGTAACATCATGTCCTTGCATGTACTAAGTGGAATTATTCTTTGAGGACGCTTGCATGCAAGTGATCCAGTTCTTTATACGATTGGTTGTTTTGATTATGATTATGAAATATGGTGGATTTGATGATATGTTATTTTTGTTGTATTTACATCGACATGTGCTATTGACTAGGTTCTCCTGAGTGTGCAGAACTTTAGACGTTTGAGGATGTCGAGGCATCGATGAAACTCTGTGGACTTCAGATCGAGTCAGGGAGTGGACTGTTAGGGTTTGAATGTTGTTGATGTGACATATGTACATATGGTTAGATATTATGATGTTGATTTTTATCACTAACATGTTTCGTTGATGGATGCAGGCTGACGATAACTTGCCGACCAGACTCACATTTGGAGCAAAGGGGTCACGCACGACAACCAGAGACATTGAGGGAGAGGTGTGGCAACAAACCTGCCACAACCTACTAGCATTCTCGTCGTGTTTTGAAATGTAGGTTAACGATTACCTAGTTTGAGAAGACCCACGATGTCGTGAGGGCGGACTGTGACAGTCGCTCACGATGATTCTAAGGGGCACACAATAAGGCAGGGTCCTTTAGAGGCCCTTAGTCTCCCACAAGACCACCTGACGAAGTATTGGTTCCAGGGGTTTGGCATCTACCAAATTCAGTCAAGAGGCGAGTGACACCCTTGGAACACATAGTGCGTCTTGAAGGGCACGTTGCGCGAATAAAACGAAAAGAGGCGAGTGGAACCCTTGGAGCACGTAGTGATTTTAACTATGGTAAGTAATAAACCTAATGCCTAGAAAAGTATGCCTCCTTAGGACTTGGTCGACCTTAAAATCAATGATGTGATAAGTAAAGTTTAATAACAAAATTTTTCTTTAAGAACTGTCGCCAAGCCTAGTGAATTGAAAACCTAGGTATGAGTAGAACCTTTGAACAAAAAAAAATAAAAATAATTAGACATGTAACAATAAGGGGGTAAAGAAAATTCAAGCATTAATAATTAAAGTGGAAATTTTAATAAATGTTTAATTAATAAAAGGGTTAATTGGTTGTTTTTGTCTAAACCTGCTAATTCTGAACTTAGTAAGAAAAAGGGAAACTTAAAGAAAAAGTGGAATGTCTAACTTAGAAAGGAATCTAGTCTTTTGAACTTTCTATTTATGAACTCAACTGGAAATTAAGTAAGACGTAAGTCATTTAAGAATTGTAAGGGAATAATTGGACACCGAGGAGCGTTTTTAGGAACGATTTTAGGTGGGTGAGGGAAATAGGAAAATTTAATTAATTAATAAATTGATTTTCTGGTGCAACTAGGGGATCGAAAGACATGTGTACAGGGGAGGTGTTTCCTAATTAAATTAATGAAAAATGAATCTAATGAGGGTTTGAGAAACTAATGACTAAGAAACTCTATAAAAATGATGGGGAGGAGTATGGGTCACATCTGGCTTGCGTAACGTTATTCTGCCGAAATTTTATCTTGACTGAATTTTCTCTTGTGGGAATTGGGATACCTAGCTCGGGTGACGAGTGGTAGCTCAACCTTGCGAGGCGAGATGAGAAGATAGCATTCTATGGTATTGTGTGCGTGGCCCCTTTGCGGCTCGGGGGGCTTAGAGGAAAGAAGAGTACCTCTATCATTTAATGGGAGGTACCGGTGAGGTCTCATCGATCGAGAAGTCGAAATTGGACGGAGCATGAGCGTGGAATAGTCACTTTCAGTTCTTCACATTTGGCTACGGTACGCATGTGCATAATTTGTATTGAATAGTAGCTAAATTTCTTGTTCATGCATTTCTTTAATGTTGAAAGCTGACTTGCGTAGATGTTGTTAAAATAAAAAAAGACTTGTTTAGTTTATGCATATGAAGTTTTATCTGGGTGATAGTGTGCCTTGTGAAATTGTAAAAAAGGTAACTAAATTTCTTTTTCTGAGCTTTGTATGTTGAAACTGGTGTTAAACTCAAAACACCTTGGGTGAGCACTGATGTCTTGTGTTTGGTGCTCAAAGTTTTTGGATTTTGGCATGTTTGACCCAAATCCGCAATATGTTGGGCCAGAATTTGCTTTAAAATTTCTGTAAAATGTCGAGATCTCCTCTGTGCATCTGCGTTTTAATCACTACGTTTTTACCACTCTGTGGATGACTATGTTTTTATTTGTAGTTTTCGGTTCTAGTTTGGGATTATTATTGTGTTTGTATTATTACTTGGATGACTGCGTTTTTGTATTATTACTACGAAAGATTGTGTTTTGGGCCTTGAGCCATTATTTTATTTTACTCTGTGTTTTTTTCTTTTTCTCACAAGATTGAATTATGTGTTAGTTTGTTACAGAGTATAATCTATGTATGATTGATTTGCGTGGTGATAATCAGATCTTTGTATATCTTTGCAAGATACTACTCATTCATTCCAAAACAACCTCTGTGTGTTCAATCCCACGAATTTGAGTTGTGTGTCCATTTTTGCAAAGTAAAACTTGCTTGTGATCAGTTGATTAATTGTTGATTAGATCATTGCATGGTCCAAGTAGAATCATACTTTTGTATAAGTGTATGGATAACCCGTGAAGAGCATTAGAAGATTGCATTGAAGGTTTCTCTCCAAGTTCGAGTTGTGTGTTTACAAGAATTCCAATGAATTTTCTCATGAATCATTGGGTGGTTCTATTGGGATTGAATTGATAATTGAAGTTTGGTGATAATTCTTGACTAATTTTACTCTATGTAACTTCTTCTTGTCGCTTTCTCTAACCAACCATGTGTTGAGCACTGCTGCGTCTTGTCCGTTCCCGTCTTTTACCGATGCACCCAACCCACAAACAAAGCAGTCATTTTTCCCTTTCTCTCTCTGTCAAACCTTCTGACAAAATCGTTTAGTAGCCTTAAGTTTGCGCTTAAAAATTGAAGTGGAATGGCATACATTTTTTGCATGTAAAAGCTTGTGGGCTAGTAGCGAATCCCTTGATGTTTGTTCTGCGACTTCTGAACATGGCAGTGGCTACATCCTTGTGGGGTGAATTTCGTTTTCCTGTGTACTTTCATGTTGGGACTGAGTTTATGTATAAATTTTCTCCTTAAATTTTATTTTTGGCCAGCCACGGTTCCCTTGTCTTCTTGTTCTGAGATTTCCTTTGTTTTTTTTTTTTCCCATCCGTGATCTCTGAGTTTACTTGGGAAAATTAATGCTTCTAATCTGCAATGTTTTTAATTATTTAATTATTCTCTTGTTTTGCGAGTCTCCTTTCCAGACAGTTGGCAAGTGTAACCGATTCTAATTCCTAGATCCTTGGGTTAAGTGCACCCAACCTTTATTATTCATTTGAATAAATACAAACGATTTAGTAAATACTAAGAGATAATAATTAAATATAGAGATTATGAATATCACAAGGAGATTTTAATAAATTAGTGGTTAGAACCTCTGACAGAGATATGATTCCACGGGAAATTCTCTTTATATTCAAAAATATATGTAGTTTTCTTACAACTGTCCTTTGACATAGGACAAAAAAAAACGAGCTATATGATAGAAACAAACATATCTTTTTCTTAGCATTCATAAAAGTAATCCAAAAGAAATCTTTCAACTCACAAAAGACAAAAAGTTACAGAGTACAAAAAGAGGAATTAACCCTCAAATTAACCTTGAAACAACACTATGACTATAAGATCCGTCCATCAAGAAACTAGAATAGGAACTGACTCTGATGCAATTATTATAACTTCAAGTAATGAGTGGGACCCTCTTTACCATCCTCCCACTGACAACGATATGATTTTTATGATGGCGTTAACATTTTTAATAGTTTTAATTAAATTAATTATGTTGTTGTGATCTACGTCTCATAATAGTTCCAATTGTACCACAACAGTTTAATGGTATATTGTGATTACTGTGTTAACGAGTTTATTAGTTTTAATTAATTTAATTATGTTGTGGTGATTTACATCTCATTATAGTTTCGGTTGGATAGCAACAATTTTAATTGTATATCGTGATTAATGCGTTGATGCTCTTAATAGTTTTAAATTGTTTTTATGACAGGGATCTAATTAAAGAACCCTTGAACTCTTAGATATTGTTATTAAAATCTGCTTATGAAAATTGTAACCTGCCATTATTAATTATAAGTTCCTATATTCTTTAGAATGATGTAAAGGGGATTGTAAATGAATGGAAGGTATAATGTTGCTTGATGATGGTTAGGTGCCTTTACTTTTAGATGGTGGTTGGCTACTTATGCGGTGATTTGGTCCTTATTACAATAAATTACTACTGAATTACATCTAGTCATTGTGTCAATTTAAATGTGTCGCATATAATCACTCTTCATCCCTTTTTGCTTTATTGATTAGAGCTCCTTCATCTACCGGAGTCATATAATGTATATCAGTGCCAGTTGGATTTCAGGCACGTAGTTTTTATGTTTGTTTGAAGGTTTAGAACTATTTTGTTTGCGCATGGGTCCCTAGCTCCTTGTTGCATTGTGGCGATGTGACACCTTATGATCAGGTCATTGCACGCGTTGATCGATAAGCACATATGAAGCCTGGCTTAGGATCATGTGCCTCCCGATGTGGATGATGTTGTTTTGTAAGAAAGTTTGTACTTGTTTTATAATGTTAATGTTATTGTCTTCCGCTCGCCGGGAGGGTTCTAGCTAGTGTGTTGTTAAAGTTGTTACATTTGGATTTATTGATGTTTCCTTAGCTTAGTAGGTGTGGTCTTTCTTGTGTTGGGAGGGATGTAGACACCTCCTTGTTCCTCAGAACAGTTGCCAGCTTTGAGACCTTAAATGTTCAAAATCGATGGAAACTTGGGCTTGAGCATTGCTTATGTGTCCTAGAGGTCCTAACCTTGCAAGGTAGGATGGGCGGGTAGTCATTTCTATTTTTCGTTTGATTGAATATCATATGTTGCTTCTAGCTTCTTGATGTGCTAGTATGCTAGGTCATTATGTTTGTCTGTTGCCTAAATTGTGTGCATTGAGTTCATCGTCTAGTGGTGTTGATTGACTGTTGTCGTTATTACCTTCCTGTTTTAAAAAAATAAAAAATAAAATAATACATATTGCACTGGTTATGTGTCACATGTTGTAACGATGGGGTCATTACATATGGTATCAGAGCCGATTCGACCCACGACTTGGGATCACTACGGCTTCCGTTGATTAGATATTTGATTATTAATGTTGCTAATTAAATTGACTTGTATTTGTGTAGGTAATCATGGTTAGAGGACGTCGCCGAGGCAGAAGATGGGGTACTAGGGGAGGAGGTGCGATGCCCCCAGTAGCATCCACGCCTGACGAGTCTAACCCCCAAGGAGACGAACAAGTTTTCAAGAAAGAACATATAACTGTGGGTGATGTGGTTGGGTTGATGAGGTCCTTTCAGAAAATGTCTGAGGCACTGATCAGTCATTTAGATAGAGATGAGGCCAGAGCACCGAAACCTCTTGAGGGTTCATTGCGCACTTCGGTCGGTACTGGTATCATTCACCGCAAACTCGAGAAGGTCAAATTTCCATAGTTCTTTTGTGCTCCGGACGACGCAGCCTTCGATGCATGGTTGGAGAATATGGCTATGTGTTTTGCAGTTCATGACTATACTTCCAACATGAAGGTCCGCATGGCAGTATTTCAACTGAAGGGGATCACTCTTCTATGGTGGAAGATGCTCCTGCCACAATTGAACATGGAATTTGAAGACGTGTCATGGGAATTGTTCGAGGAACGGTTCTGGGAGAGGTATTTGTCTGAGGAATTCATTGAGCGTCAGCTCAACAAGTTCAACGCCTTGCCACATGGAAGCCGTACGATGCCTGAGTATGAGGCCCGCTTCATGGAGCTGCTTCGGTATTCTCCGCACCTGAATACCGAGAAGCTTAAGGTCAACAAGTTTGTGTTCAACCTTAATTTCAACATTCGTTCAAAGGTGATGATTCTATTGTCTCAAACCTTGCATGATGCTGTCCAGAAGGCCCTCACAGCAGAGGAGGAGCTCATCAGCGAAGTTCAGAGAAAAACTCCAGCGAGACCAGTGGGACAAGTGTCATCTGGTGCGTTGCAACATCCTACCTTATTGGATGAAAAATTAACAAAGAACTCTTTACACTGGTAGAGTTTGCATACAACAACAGTTATCAAAGCACCATCAAGATGGCGCCTTTCAATTTTCTTTACGGGAGACCGTGTCAGATGCCTCTGAGTTGGGATTGACTTGAGAATAGGGTCCCGGTGGGACCAGAAGCTATCCAAGAAATGGAAGATCAAATGCAAACAATAAGACAAAGGATCAAAGAAGCGTGGGATTGTCAAAAGAGTTATGCCGATGTGCATCATGTCGATCGTAGTTATGAAGTTGGCGATGGAGTCTTTTTGCGGGTAAAACCGCATAAGAGTTTGATCAAGTTTGGAAGGGGTGATAAACTCTCTACTAGGTTTGTGGTACCCTTTGTGATTGTGGAAAAGAAGGGGCCCGTGGCCTATCGACTAGCCTTGCCTAATTCTTAGGCGTATGCACGATGTTTTTCACGTATTTATTTTGAGACATTATGTTAGTTAGTGATCCTACACATGTTATTGACATGAGTTCCTTGCAGGTATCAGATGAGGGTGCACTCTCGGTAGAGACAATCTGCATCTTGGACCATCACATTTGACAACTATGATGTCGAACAATAGATCAGGTCAAGGTCCAGTGGGACAACTATAGTCTGAACTTGACGACCTGGGAGGACACATATGATATGCATCAATAGTTTCCATTTTTGTTTGATAGCTAGACCTATGATATTGTGATACACTTTATTTTGGCACTTACATACTGTGAAACTTCGGGACGAAGTTTAAAACAAGAGGGGGTGTATGTAACATCCCGCTCTTGCGCACACTAAGAAGACTTATTCTTTGAGGAAACTTGTGTGCAAGTGATCCAGTTCTTTATACGATTGGTTGTTTTGATTATGATTATGAGATATGGTGGAATTGATGATATGTTATTTTTGTTGTATTTACATCGAAAGGTGTTATTGTCTTGGTTCTCTTGAGTGTGCAGGACTCTAGACATTTGAGGATGTCGATGCATCGATGAAACTCCATGGACTCCGGATCGAGCCAGGGAGTGGACTGTTAGAGTTTGAATGTTGTTGATGCGACATATGTACAAATGATTAGATATTATGATGTTGATTTTTATCACTGACATGTTTCATTGATGTATGTAAGATGAAGATAGCTTGTCGACCAAACTCACATTTGGAGTAAAGGGGTCACGCACAACAACCAGAGACATTGAGGGAGAGGTGTGGCAGCAACCCTGCCACAACCTACTAGCACTCTCGTCGCGGCTTGAACTATAGGTTAACGATTACCTATTTCGAGAAGACCCACGATGCCGTGAGGGCAGACTATGACAGTCGCTCACAATGATTCTAAAGGGCGCGCAAAAAGGTAGGGTCCTTATTCCTTAGAGGCCCTTAGTCTCCCACAAGATCATGTGACAGAGTATTGACTCTAGGGGTTTGACATCTACCAAATTCAGTCAAGAGGCAAGTGGCACCCTTGGAACAGGTAGTGCATCTTGAAGGGCATGTTGCACGAATAAAATGGAAAGAGGTGAGTGGCACCCTTGCAGCACGTAGTGCATCCTGAAGGGAACGTCACGATTTTAACTATGGTAAGTAATAAACCTAATGCCTATAAAACTATGCCTCCTTAGGACCTGGTTGACCTTAAAATGAATGATGTGATAAGTAAAGTTTAATAACAAAATTTGCCCTTAAGAACTATCGCCAAGCCTAGTGAATTGAAAACCTAGGTCTCAGTAGAACCTTTGAACAAAATAAAATAAAATAATTGGACATGTAACAAGAAGGGAGTAAAGAAAATCCAAGCATTAATAATTAAAGTGGAAATTTTAATAAAAATGAGTGATTGGTTGTTTTTGTCTAAATCTGTTAATTTTGAACTTAGTAAGAAACAAGGGAAACTTAAAGAAACAAGGGAAACTTAAAGAAAAAGGGGAATGTCTAACTTAGAAAGGAATCTAGCCTTTGGAACTTTCTATCTATGAACTCAACTAGGAATTAAGTAAGGCGTAAGTCATATAAGAATTGTAAGGGAATAATGGGACACCGATGAACGTTTTTAGGAACAATTTTAAGTGGGTGAGGGAAGTAGGAAAATTTAATTAATTAATAAATTGATTTTTTAGTGCAACTAGGGGATCGAGTGACGTGTACGGGGGAGGTTTTTCCTAATTAAATAAATTAAAAAGAAATATAATGCGGGTTTGGGAAACTAATGACTAAGAAACTTTATAAAAAGGATGGGGAGGAGGAGCATGGATCACATCTGGCTTGCATAACGTTACGCTGTCAAAATTTTATCTTGAATGAATTTTCTCTTGTTGGAGTTGGGATACCCAACTCGGGTGACTAGTGGTAGCTCGACCTTGCGAGGCGAGCTGGGAAGCTAGCATTCTCTGGTATTGTGTGCCTGGCCCCTTTGTGGCTCGGGGGGCTCAGGGGGAAGAAGAGTACCCCTAGTATTGACTTGGAGGTACCAGTGAGGTCTCATCAGTCGACAAGTCAAATTTGGACAGAGCACGAGCACAAAATAGTCACTTCCGGTTCTTCGCATTTGGCTATGGTACACATGTGCATAATTTGTATTGAATAGTAGCTAAATTTATTGTTCGTGCATTTCTTTAATGTCGAAAGTTCTCTTGCGTAAATGTTGTTAAAAGAAAAAGACTTGTTTAGTTTATGCATATGAATTTTTATCTGGGCGATGGTGTGTCGTGTGAAATTGTAAAAAAGGTAACTAAATTTCTGTTTCTGAGCTTTGTATGTTGAAACTAGTGTTAAAATCGTGGTGCCTTGGGTGAGCATTGATGTCTTGTGTTTGGTGCTCGACGTTCTTGGATTTCGGCATGTTTGACCCAAATCCTCAAGCACAATATGTTGGGCCAGACTTTGCTTTAAGATTTGTGCAAAATGTTGAGATCTCCTCTGCGCATTTGCGTTTTAATCACTACGTTTTTACCACTCTGTGGATGACTGCGTTTTTATTTGTAGTTTCCGGTTCTGGTTTGGGATTATCACTGTGTTTGTATTATTACTTAGATGACTGTGTTTTTGTATTATTACTGCAGAAGACTGTGTTTTGGGTCTCGGGCCATTATTTTATTTTACTCTGTGTTTTCTTCTTTTTCTCACAAGATTGAATTTTGTGTTAGTTTGTTACAGATCATAATATATGGATGATTGATTAGGGTGGTGATAATCAGATCTTTGTATATCTTTGCAAGATACTACTCGTTTGTTCCAAAACAACCTCTGTGTGTTTAATCCCACGAATTTGAGTTGTGTCTAGTTTTGCAAAGCAAAACTTGCTTGTGATCAGTTGATTAATTGTTGATTAGATCATTGCATGGTCCAAGTAGAATCATACTTTTGTATAAGTGTATGGATAACCCATTAAGAGCATTAGAAGATTGCAGCGAGGGTTTCTCTCCAAGTTTGAGTTGTGTGGTTACAGGAATTCCAATGAATTTTCTCATTTATCATTGGGTGGTTCTATTGGGATTGAATTGATAATTGAAGTCTGGTTATAATGCTTGACTAATTTTACTCTGTGCAACTTCTTCTTGTCTCTTTCTCCAACCAACCGCGTGTTGATCACTGCTGCATCTTGTCCGTTCTTGTCTTTTACCCATGCACCCAACCCACGAACAAAGCAGTCGTTTTTCCTTCTCTCTCTCTCTCTCTCTCTCTGTCTCTCTCTCTCTCTCTCTCAAACATTCTGACATAATTGTTTTAATGGCCTTAAGTTTGCGCATAAAAATTGAAGTGGAATGGCGTAATTTTTTGCATGTAAAAATTTGTGGGCCAGTAGCGAATCCCTTGATGTTTTTTCTGCGACTTTTGAGCATGGCAGTGGCTGTGCCCTTTTGGGGTGAATTTTGATTTCCTGTTTACTTTCATGTTGGGACTGTGTTTATTTCTAAATTTTTTCCTTAAATTTTATTTTTGGCCAGCTATGGTTCCCTTGTCTTCTTGTTTTGAGATTTCCTTTTTTTTTTTCATCCGCGATATCTAAGTTTACTTGGGAAAATTAATGCTTCTAATCCACATTGTTTTAAATAATTTAATTATTCTCTTGTTTTGAGAGTCTCCTTTCTGGACAGTTGGCAAGTGTAACTGATTCTAATTCCTATATCCTTGGGTTAAGTTCGCCCAAACTTTATTATTCATTTGAATAAATACAAGTGATTTAGTAAATATCCAGAGATAGTAATTAAATACAGAGATTTTGAATATCACAAGGAGATTTTAATAAATTAGTGGTTAGAACCTCTGACAGCGATATGATATCACATGAAATTATCTTTATATTCAAAAATATATGTAGTTTTCTTATAACTATCCTTTGACATTGGACCAAAAAAAATAAGCTATATGATAGCAGGAAACATAGATTTTTCTTATCGTTCATAACAGTAATCCAAAAGAAATCTTCCATCTCACAAAAGACAAAAAATTACAGAGTACAAAAAGAGGAATTAACCCTCAAATTAACCTTGAAACAACACTATGACTATAAGATCCGTCCATCAAGAAGCTAGAATAGGAATTGACTCTGATGCAATTATTATAACTTCAAGTAATGAGTGGGACCCTCTTTACCATTCTCCCACTAACAATGATATGATTGTTATGATGGTGTTAACATTTTTAATAGTTTTAATTAAATTAATTATGCTATTGTGATCTACGTCTCATAATAGTTCCAACTGTACCGCAACAGTTTAATGGTATATTGCCATTATTGCGTTAACGATTTTATTAGTTTTAATTAATTTAATTATGTTGTGGTGATTTATGTCTCATTATAGTTTCAGTTGTATAGAAGCAATTTTAATTGTATATCGTGATTAATGCGTTTTTTTTTTTTAATTTAAAAGGTGGTGCCTGTTATATTGACATATTCAGAATACAATACTGTGTGTGATGCCAGCTGTCCCTCCTAAGCAGGAAACCGAGACAGCTGGGCATCCATGTCCAAAAGTGGCCCTGTAGCTTGGTTAACAAAATTTAACAAAATTGACTATATCGACGTCCTGCCCGAAGGAAACCAGGACTTATGGTCGCCAGCTTGAAGCTGATTATTTTATCTGTTACTAAGACAGCCTGAAAACTATCTAACATAAAGCTAAAACTGTAACAACTACAGCAGAACCTGTGGGAGCCTTGAGGCCGAGCTGCCAGTGCTATATCTCTGAGTGCTTCCATCTAGCTGGGAAGGAGTAGGGACGCGCACAGGTTGGACATTGTTTTTTGGTCGATGCTCGAGAATGAGCAGCGAAAAACATATCTAGTCGATGGTCTAGGCGCTCCAAGCGGAATGTCTGATCATCCAGTTGACTTATGATATCGTGAAGAAGGTTGAGGTATCCCCAGTCCTCCGCTGAAGGCTGCTCCCCACGGTGGCGTTCCCTTGAATCCTCACTGCCCGCCGCGTCTGCCTCCGTTGCCCTGTGCTGAGGGCGCTCTGGCTCTGCCTCCGTGTTGTCTGTGGTAGGCTCGGGGGGAGCCTCCTCTACTATGTAACAAGGGGAGTAGGGCTCGGGAGGAGCTTCCTTTGCTACCTGNAGGGGTCTGGCTCGTCAACTGCAGGTTGCCTGGTGCCATGCGTGCCAAGGGTCGAGCTCAGATTTTGAGTATTCAAAGCCATGGTGTGCCTGGAATGTCCTGGCGGATTGGCCTGTGGGTTGACCTCTTCCGCTCGTTCCTTCGAATGCAGACGTGACCTGGTACGCCGACGCCGTGCCACGATTGCCATTGCCCGCTCAAACTCCTTCTTTCGCCTTCTCCTGGACTCCACAGCATACCAGACAGCACCTCGGCGCGGTTTCCCGCGAATGCGAGGCATGGCAGAGTCCCTAGGGAAGAGACAAATGCCGCCTGTGTGTGTCCAAGTGTCCCGGAGGCGCTTCTTCCCTGGTGCAGCTAAGAGGAGGCTGCTTCTTCCCTGGTGCGGCTGAGAGCTGGTGGTCTTCCCGACTGAATTGCTAATGGGTGCCCCAACCCGGAGAATGAGAGTTATAATCGCCACACTTGCCATATCCCGGGCATAAATCTGCTCCATTAAACTCTGCGCATTATTGCTCTGCCGTTGAGTACCTTTCGCTCGCGCAAGGGGCCTCTTCGGTATACCTCTGCTGCTGCAAATCATGTGGGGCAAATGTGCGGGGCTGGGCGAGCCGGTGGATGCTTTAAAGCCGCGTTCTGGCTCTGCCCACGTGGCTCCATCTCCTCTCGTATCACCCCATCCGAGGAGTATATCGTGATTAATGCGTTGATGCTCTTAATAGTTTTAAATTGTTTTTACGACAGGGATCTAATTAAGGAACCCTTGAACTCTTTGATGTTGTTATTAAAATATGCTTATGAAAATTGTAACCTGCCATTATTAATTATAAGTTTCTCTATTCTTTAGAATGATGTAAAGGAGATTGTAAATGAATGGAAGGTATAATGTTGCTTGATGATGGTTAGGTGCCTTTAATTTTAGATGGTGGTTGGCTACTTATGCGGTGATTTGGTCCTTATTACAATAAATTACTATTGAATTACATCTAGTCATTGCGTCAATTTAAATGTTTCGCATATAATCACTCTGCATCCATTTTTGCTTTATTGATTAGAGTGCCTTCATCTATCAGAGTCGTATAATGTATATCAGTGCTAGTTGGATTTCAGGCACGTAGATTTTATGTTTGGTTGAAGGTTTAGAATTATTTTGTTTGCGCGTGGGTCCCTAGCTCCTTGTCGCATTGTGGCGACGTGACACCTTATGATCGGGTCATTGCGCAAGTTGATCGATAAGCGCATATGAATCTTGACTTAGGATCATGCGCCTCCCGATGTGGATGATGTTTTTTTGTAAAAAAGGTTGTACTTGTTTTATAACATTAATTTGATTGTCTCTCGCTCGCTGGGAGGGTTCTAGCTAGTGTGTCGTTAAAGTTGTTACGTTTGGATTGATTGATGTTTCCTTAGCTTAGTAGCCATGGTATTTCTTGTGTTGGGAGGGATGTAGACACCTCCTTGTTCCTCATAACAGTTGCTAGCCTTGAGACCTTAAATGTTCAAAATCGATGAGAACCTGGGCATGAGCGTTGCTTATGTGTCTTGGAGGTCCTAACCTTGCAGGGTAGGACGGGTGGGTAGTCATTTCTATTTTTCATCTGATTGTCTGTCATATGTTTCTTCCAGCTGCTTGATGTGCTAGTATGCTAGATTGTTATGTTTGTCTATTACTTGAATTGCGTGCGTTGAGTTCGTCGTCTAGTGGCATTGATTGACCGTTGTCGTTATTACCTTCCTGCTTTAAAAATAAATAATAAATAAAAAATAATACATATTGCACTAGTTATGCGTCGCATGTTGTCGTAACAATGGGGTCGTTACAAGTACTTGGTTTGGTTATTCCATAATTCCCTACCTCCCAATCAACATCCCACATATGTTTTTATGTCCACTCAATAACCCAAAAATGTTCACTATCTAACTTAGTTTCTCCAAAGTTTTCTAGTCTTCAAATCCTTGACCAAGTTTACAAATATTCATACACATTTTTGTACATTAAAATTCTATTTACCAAAAAATTAAAAAATAATCAGGTAACATAAATACCCAATAAAATAATGTGATCTCAAATGTTCATTTATGTTCCCCCTTCATTTCCAACAGTGATCCACAATGTCTCCTTTTTCATTCCCATTGTCTCCCTTTTCTTTTCCAACGTTGTTGCTCGTCATTGAAAACATATAAAAATATTATCTAAAATTTACTCTTCATTTACCTCACCCCTTCATTTCCAACACTGTTCTAATTAAGAAAACAAATAATAGTGAAACAACCATTCACCACATGCACAAAATTTTAACAAAATTTTCTGTTAAAATAACTTTAATTTAAACATAATAATCTTTAATTTCCACATACATTCAAGATGTAACAGAAGATGAAAAATAAAAACCCAATAGTAATCATTTTAATAGGTCTAAACCCAATAGTAATCATTCTAACAGGGTTGAAGGATTCGTCAATATTCTTTTTGGATTTCCTCTTCCTTTTCACTCATTATAAAACAAGAGTGGTTGGCAACACGAGAGAAAGAGAATTATGAAGCTCAAACTATGCGCACTTCTCTTCTCTTCATGATATTCTTACTTATCTCATTATATAGGTAATTTTGTTTTAGCATTATGGCTCCCCCACAATGTCTTGTGCGGTCAAAAGGAAATATACAAAACGGTTTCGCACACACATTGACCTCCATGGAATAGATGTTGCACAAGTTTCTGGAATTTAAAGAGCCAATTAAATGATACATAATTTCTTGTTTCTTACAAAAATGTTCGATGAGTTGGGTTTGGAGACACTATCCTCTCCTCTCCAAAATCTTTCAAGCTTCCATCGCCATGCTTCGATGAAAAAAACAGGGGATTTGAGCGTAGGTGCGGAGTGAGGTGAACATGGAAGGTTTTTTCAAATTTGAAAATGGGCAGGGAGGGAGTAAATATCATATGTCATTGTAATCCAAGATTGACATCACGTCTTGTCAAGTGTTAATGGTGTTTTGTGTTACGCCATCTGGTTGAGTGAGCCACCAGAGGATCGGTGGGAATCAGAAAAGGAGCGGATGGAACCATGGATGTGGGGCGAGATGGGAGCATGGATGCAGATGGGGTAGCACAAGCGTGATTGCACAACCATATTGTATGCAAAGTCTTTGCATGACCATCCTGTATGCATAGTCTTAAAGACTTTGCAACAAGCTAGATATTTCTCACCGTTGGGTGAGGCTTTGGTGGCGATGAGCAATAAGATGCACACCATTCAATGCAAAAATATTATACAGGCAGTACTTTGGGATAATTTTGGAGGTTGGGTTTCATTTTGTTTATTAAGGGGTTTGTTGAGGATTGATGTCATAGGGGGTTGTGGAGGAGAGCGCCATGCAAAGATTATGGGTAGGGACTTGGTGGCCCGTTTGTAGAAGGCTTGTAGTGGCGCCACTTGGTATATTTTTGGAGGGAGGTTGAGTTTCATTTTATTTATGAAGGGGGTTGTTGAGGATTGGCTCTTATATATTGGTTAATATGGTGTACCCTTCCACAATATTAAAACCATCACATAACTCACACCTATATAAATATCCTATGCACTATTTTATGTGTCACTTGATGAAAGCTTCCCAAAGAAGCTTAGACACCTTGTCTTTGTGAATTCCCACTTGAATTCATGTGTTATGAGCATTGTGGATCATTGTCAATATGAGAATTGGCATCATATTTAGTTAACATACTTCATGTTTTTGAATCCTACACTCACCATAATGCCATTTGCTTTGTTATCTTAGTGTCCACTCTTGGCTCCATAACAAGCAAAAGCAATTAGTCGTAGGTTATGGATGTAAATTGTAATGACATTGGGATCTTATTAGTAAGATTAATTACAAATGAGTTGTTGAATGTCAATTTTAAAGAGAAAACAATAGGAATTGAGCAAACCCAAGGAAATTGGGTCATCTCCCTTTTTTCATGTTCACATATTTCATCTCACTATATCAAACATGTTGATTCATAATTATTTTATTGGATTTATAATGTTGTGTTTTGTTGTTAAAATTCATTACATGGTTATAGATTTGGTATCTAATATGATTATTTAGTATGTAATTCATGGAATTCCCACTAATACAATAGATAAATTATGGGAACAAAACACATACATAAGAATTGAATGTAAATATCTCAACATTCGATCAATCTTGTACAAGTTTGGTCAAACTCATCATAAAGATAATGCATAAATTTTCTTTGTTTCACATAAAACTATTTAATGGTTATGCTTGGGATTAAAAACTCTATTAAGTTGGGAGAAGTTTTCTAATTTGTATGTCCTTGATTAAATTTAGATACGAACTTGCACAAAATGAACCTTGTCAACATCACACAACCTAAAATTGCGACTACAACAATGAGAATTTTGTGATTCTATTCATTCAATTTATAGCATTATCAAATCCTTGCTCGTTTATTCTCCAAAATTACCATCCCCCTTTTCTCAATTCCATGCATCTTTATGTTTCACACTCTTTCACTTTCTTCTTCTTGTTTCTAGCAACATTGACATAAATGTGTCAATATTTTGAAAATATTTTGAGAATTCCCCATAATTCTCTTTCCCCATGCCTCACCCCAATCTCAAGATCAAGGAGACATATACTTTGTAGAATTAATGCATCGACCAACAATTTTGGATCTAGGTGGGATTCTTAAGAAAGTTAGGGAGAAGGTAACATAATTTTTATTATCATCAATCTTATGAATTAGGGATTATGCTCTAACATCCCACTCTTTCATGCATTTTCACATGGTTTGAGAGATCAAGTGAACAACCAATATCCTCAATAAAAATAACATACTTGGTGGTCTTAATGAGTAATTTCCTTTAGTTTCATGTTTCTATGGATCCTTGGAAGCTCCAAATCATAATCATATTAGCCTATATAATAAACAATGGATGCAATAATGCTATATTGCCATGTTCCTAGAGGCCTGTAATGCAAATAGGGTCCATCTTCATAAATTTTATAGTATTTTGATAGAACTATCACACTTCAACAAATGCCTCGGGATCTCTTAAAATTTATTCTTTTCTAATGAGATCTAGAATGAACGTGACTCCCACGGTTAAGAATGATTGGGTTATCCTCAAGATATGAATATAAGATGTAGTGCTCATGCATCATATGGATACATATATTACATCCTCTCTTACATAGATTCTCTTATATGAGTGTTCACAAAAATGTTTGATTTTGTGATTGTGTCTAAAGTTTTATATTGTCATTTTAACACTTTGAAATTCCTC
>JASDQU011179945.1:2640-14614 GCA_032191745.1 Picea mariana
GCGTTATGTTGCAAGATTTATCTTTGATACCCTGTTTCCGATTCTAAAGATTTAACTGTTTATCTTTTAATATCTTCAATTAAGAAATTCTTAACTGCTTGTTAGTTGAAGTTATTTTCATCATTTGTTCCTCCATCCATCATTTTAAATTACTAAAGATCCAGTGAGTGTATTATCTCGCCCTGTGAAGGTTTCCTTTGATATTTCTGGTTGTATCTAATATCTGATTGAATACAGACCCCATAGCCCAATGGATGTGTAGACCGTCTCAACCAATTTCAAAAAACTCTTTTACAACAAAAACAACAGTTTCTTTACCTAGCCTAATATCTGAAATTAAAAACAAAGCTAAATCATATAGAGAGATCCCTCTCTGAAGCTGGAAGGGCTAGATCCCAGCTTTAAAAGCGGTTGGTTAAGGTTACCTTTGTAGATTTCTTCTTTTTCAACCTCTAGGAAATTTACCAAGTGCTAACAGGCTCTATCTCTTGCATTATGGAATGTGTGCTATAGAGATAACATAACATATCAATGAGTGACCTTATATGTGTTATCAGTGGCCTTAAAAAGACTCTTAATTTCTTCTATAGAGCGATAATTGATGCTTTTATAGACCCATTATCCATCTAGAGGAAAGGAAAGAATCAATGAGCCTTAAGGAAAGGAACCCAATACTGTCCAAACCGGCCGAACTTCTGGTAGTCCATCTCTTTGGATCTTGGAAGGAAAGGTCTATTCATACCTTTTATTTTGGCCTTTATAGCCTTTATCCCCTTCTTTACCTTTTCCTGATCTTTCTTATCTTTGGTGCTTTACTCTTACGATTAGGCTAGTAAGTCTATTGTTTTCCTTTTATAAGACCTTGGAAACATCGCTTTTTCCACGGACTTAATCAAGGTTTTTCTATAACAAGGTAGACTCCCTTGATCGAGTCATGTGGACCTATGGTGGTGAGTCATAGATTTTTTTCTAGGCCTCGCCTTCCCAACACCACTTTATACCTCCTCGCTAGTAAGGAACAAAGGAAAAATTTGAGTGGACCTTTGATGGATGGCCTATTTGGATCAACTGACATGGCTGACACACATTCTGAAGAGTGAAATAGGTGGCCTATCTAGGCCGGCCTAGCTAACACACATTCTGAAGAATGAACTAGGTCTCTAGACCCCACCTTCAAAACACAAATGAAGACATCCCCACAAATCAGAAAAACGGGATATCTTTGTTGGGTCTCATTCATTATTGCCTTATTCTTTTTGTCTCTACAAATATTCAATCAAGTTCCTGGAGAATATTTTCCTAGAGAATATTTCATCGAGTAGTTCTCTTTGTCCCTTCCTTTGCTTTTGGAACCAAAACCCCTCTTGCTATCTCTATTACTGGTACTGCTTCCCTTACTACTGGTGGTGGTGGTTAAAGCCCAACTAGTGATTCAGCTAGAGAAGATACATGTGTTACCTCTACTGATGGTAGATAAGTTGGATCAATGAAGACTAATGACTCTACTACATTAGAACCAACTTACTCAATTGGCTCAATCAAATCAACTGAATATACTGGCTTTTCTTGCTATCTTTCTGGCTTAGCTTGGCTATCTGGTAGTAGTAGCTCTAGGTATGGACCTACTCTTTGGTATGGACCTTGGTATGGGCCTTTAGTTGCTCCTGTCACTACTGGAACTACTAACTATTGTATTGGTGCTACTTTTGGAACTGCTTAACCAACATAACCAACTGATGAACCAACTTCATCAACTTCTTATGTTGGATCTACTAATAAAGCAATAGGATCTCGTGAGAAACTAAGAAGTTAGCTCTGTCTCTCTACTAGGAGCATCCATATATGCTATTACTAGTGCTAACTTTGGATCTTCTCTATATATGTGTGTTGATTTTGTTAATAGTGGTGGTAGATATTCTTCTTGTGCTTCTTGATCTCAAACAACATAATCCCAGCCAGGAAGGTTGCTTGTGGATCTAGACCTATAACTACTCTTGGGAGTAGAGCTCTATCTTTATTTGGAAGGTATGCTAGACAAAGTGGTAGTGGGTAAGCTATGGTGGGAATGGATGCTAGACAAAGAGGTAGTGGATAGTCAGATAGTGGTGATGGATAAGTTGGTCCTGCTCCTGGGATTGGAACTACTCCTACGACGATCTTCATTGTTGAGTTCAACATATCGAATGAAGCTTTACTGCTATCATTCTTACAATGAATCCCTTTAACAGTCCATTCACTTATAAAATTATGGGTCATGCCTTTGTCTATTAAGGCTACTACCTTCAACACACTCATTGTCGCATTCACAAAACAAAGGTCATGCCTACCTTTGCCTTGTGATTCATGTTCTTGACCTTCTGCCACGAACTTGCCCAAGCCTACTGTTAAGGCATTTAGAACCTTCAACTCTACCCTTGAAGTTTGTTGCACTTGTCCTACTCCCAAGGCTGTCGACTTCACCTTCAAATCTGTTGTACTTGGACTACTTCGAAGGCTTCCAACTTATTCTTCAAAGGGAAATCAATGGCAAAATGGTTCTGATCAAAAAGAAAACATTTTCTCTTTACTTGTGCCCATAATATGTAACAACATATATTATGGGCCTAATGGTTAAGAACATGTGTTTCCTCCTAAGAAGTCACAAGTTCAAATCAAGAGGGGGGTAGAGTATGTATACCTCGATAGAATTTACCAGAGAATCGTTGGGAAGAGGGGATCTCATACACCAATTTGTTATATGGTTGTTCGTGGCCAAGCAAGACACCATAAGACCTCCTTGTTTAATGAAGAAAAGACCCTCTTAACCATTAATCCCACTCAAAATTTATGTTATAATTGAAAGTATTTACATTGAAACAAAAGGATATTTATAATCTTAAAAATAAAAAAATAATCAATAAAACGTAATGTCTATATATTGTAAATAGTTCGGATAAAATGTAATTTCTATACATTGTAAATAGTTCAGATAAAACGTAATTTTGATATATGGTAAAGAGTTAGAACATCGCTTTTACGTCGTGAAAACAAACGGCATATAGCACGTCGACAATAACATTATTGAGTCGGCAAAACCGACGTATGTTGAACTTTATCCCAGTCCAGATTACGTCTGCGCTTATCATTCGTGAATCGATGAAGTATGTCGCTTTAAATCGTTTTTTTTTAACTTTTTCTATAATCACATACTTCTATTTTACTTGTCGATTTTTATTTTTTTTCTACACTTTTCATTGCTTTTAACTTTTTCTATAATCGTGTACATCTATTTTTCTTTTGACATTAAGTTTATAATTTTTCTATACAAATCACAATGAATAATTTCTATATGGTATATGATTGTCAAGTGGACAATGATAAATCCGTTATGCGAATGTGAATTTGAGATAAAAATCATACATGAAAATATAATATTTACTTTCATACATTTCACTCATAATATTATAAATTAGATATTAAAATATTTAGTTATTGTTAAAAAAATTATTGTATTTTTTCTAATTAGATATTAAAATTTATAAAATATTGTTTTCTTCTTTATTATATAAAGACATTATGATAATGATGATGATTGAAGTTTATTGGTATCAATTGTTGTATCAGACCTGCTACCCCTCATGCCTAGGGGTAACTAGAGGAAATCATGTCTTATGGTCTGCAATGGAGAACATGATCCCAACAAATATGATAATCAACATGTCCACAGATGGCAGCCCAACAAACCCCATCATTCACCTTTACAGCTTCAGGTCGACCAAGGCTCATGACATTCAAGCAACCCAAGGTATGGAAGATGGTAAGACATCGCCACCATGAGGTATGTCAGAAAAGAGGACTAACAAAAGCTAGTCCAAACATGATCTCTACTCTTTCATTGCTCACCATGGTCCAAAAAATGCAATGCTAATGGCTTGAAACCTTACAAAGGGTACTTGCAAACATAAAAAGGAAGGACTTAGAAACAGGGAGATAAGGGGGATTGGAAAAAATAGCACGTAAATATGGGGTAACTCAAGAGAAAGTGCACCCTCTACAAACGCACTCATAGAAATGGATTCAATGACTCCATTATCCATGAAGTAAGCCCTAAAACCATATCACTAGATCACACTTACACTTGAAGGTTTTTTACTTTCTCTTGTCACTCTTAGAACCTATCCCTCTACCTCAGTCATTTTATTTCCTGTCTAGGTGGCACACCTAATAGGGTTGGATGAAAGGCCTCCCATACTTAAACTTGGTAACTCACATGGGGTCTTGGGTTGGTGTGATGCTTCAAGGGGATACTGAGGTGAGTTGTTGTACATGGCTTATATCTTAAGTCACAACTTACCTTGCATGTTTTAAATACTAATGTTTCTTATGAACATTGGCTAACCATGTTTTATACCTTTATTTTTTTTGGATGGCCTTGACATGGTTCTTTGACGGACGTCATGGGATTGTCCTTAGGATGTTGTTCCTTTATTGTAGGACCTTGGCATGTGTGATGGAGAGCAGTCGATCATCGAGTGACTCGCAACTATCATATATTGGCACTCACATCCTCAAGACCCTGAATAATTGACATATGGTCTTGGTTTGAGAAAATCTAGTCATTATGACACACTTATGGGTTTGAAGCCCTGTTGGTTAGGAAGAGTACCCCACGGCCTTTTTACCACTAGGATAGGGGATGTTTTGGCAGATGTGACTCATACATCATTCATATATGAGATGTATCCATCCTCTCCTTGGACACAACACGCTGAGGTACTTGACATCACCCTCTTGACCTTGATGTCACCTTCTAGGGTTTGATGGATGGATAGGTACCCGAGTTGATTTGGCAAGGTCTTGGGTGAGGAGACACCTCAATTGACATATACTTCACCTTGTAGGATGCCACATGGCATTTGTACACCTTACCTTAGCCTTTGGAGGCTTGATGTCACCCTACCTAGCATTTACATCTCACACATGTGGTCTATTTTGATTTATTTTTTCTCTTTAGCATTTTGTAAAAGGTTAAATGAGGGGTCAGCCCCACTTCTAATTTGTTGTTGACATTTTATGTGGACAAATGTCTTAGGGTATCCGCATATAAGAAAGATAACCTTAGTTTCATTTTTATGATCATCATTCTCTCACCAATTATGAGATACTTCTGAGATCTTCACCCTTTAAGGGTTACTAGCTCTCTCTCTCTCACACACATTTGTTATGCTTGGAAAGGTCTCTTGTGGATGGATTTGTTGATTTTTTGATGGATATTTATTCAATTAGGGTTACATTCTCTTGGTTTCTTGGATGAAGTAAATAAATTTGTGCAATTATTGTTTATGTGCTAAAAAAAATTGAGAGAAGCGTTCCAATATCACCGTATTTTTGATGAATTAGGAGGTTAAGAAGGTTTGTATTGTGGAAATTATTTTTAAATTGGGATCTAATATGGGTATAGGAAGGGAAATCTAAGAGGAAGTGGTTTTCATCTTCTATCCTCCTACTATCACAAAGATGATAGATTCTTTCATCCCATGGTGTCTTGGGAATTGTCCAACTCCTTTTTTCACTATTTAGCTTGTGAGAGTTTGTTCTTATTTTACCAATGTTGATTTTATTCTTTGCACTTCTCAAAACTGGGAGGTAATTTTGATCTTCTAAATTAGGGTTGGCCACCTCCTTGTAGTATCTTAATTTCCTTTTATTCAGTAATTCTTTATCACACCACATATTTTCCAGAAATTTAGAAGTGATAGTATTTGTAATATTATTTCTATTCTACATGATGGATTTTTATTGTATTTCTCAATGATTTAGCCAAGATTTGACGTCTTTATGCATCCCTGTTGAAGCTATTGGTGGTTTTGGCTAGATTTTGAGGTAATTTTGAGGAGCCTCATGTCATCCATGTTGTTTATTTTTTTCTTATATGTTAGGTATATTTTCGATCTTTCTCCAAGATTCTATGGATATATTGAAACCCCAAACTTCACATCCATATAATATAATTGTAGTGATGAGAGTGTGAGAGATGATTTTATTTATTTATTTCAAAGACAAAGGCCCATTGATTTACAATTGTTTTCAATCCCATAATAAGCTTTCCACCCTCCATTTATCCTTTTTTGAATATTATAGTTTCAATTGAGCTTGTGGTGGATATGATTCCAAGATATTTGTATGAAGGAAATTCCTCCAAGCTATTATTGTCATACAAAAATGTATAGTAGGTGATCCTTTTGTATTTAATTATCATAACCTTTGTTTTTTCAATGTTCACAATAATGTCCATGCTAGAGAATAAATCCTTCAGGATTATTAGTTTCTTACCTAAGTCACATGGGCTCTTATCCATAAGAACAATATCATTATAATAAAGGAGGATCATGACTATACTAGCGAGATTCGGGCTATCATAGCCTGCATCGTACAAAGAATCTTCTTATAGATTATGTAAATAAAAATAAGTAATATAATAATAATAATCTATTTTTAAGGTCATGACCAAGCCACACCAAATTGGTGTATGAGACCCCCTTGTTTGTGGGACAAAGAGTTAGACTATAAAGATTATTTCAATTGGTTGTGGATAAAAAGTGTTCATAAATATTTAAAATAATAAGATAAAATAATAGAATACATATTTATTTGCAAATTTCAAAAAAATTAGTAATAAAAATGTTTCTTAACCTATAATATAGTATAATATGTGTGATTGGATTTTTAAGACATTAACTAATTATTTATATAAAAAAATTGTAAAATAATAGTTTATGTAGGTTAACTTGTTAAAATTTTAAAATCTAATAAATTATTTTATTAATGGTATTTATTATGATATATGATAATCACTAACGTGAACATAAACTAAATTTGGTTTATTGAACCTTAAGAATGGTAACAAATTACTTGGTTTGTTTTAAAAATGTTTATGTGTTCTTAGAAAGATTTAAGAGAATAATTCCTATATCGCCATAGTTTTGATGATTTAAAAGGTAAGAATGGTTTGTGTTGTAAAAAATATTTTGAAATTGTGATTTAATCTCGGTGTATGCACAACCTTTTAAGAGAAAAAAAATTTCATCTAATTAGTGCCATCAAGATGAAAAATTATTTGACCCATGAAATTTCCAGAATTCTTCATTACCCTATTCCACTATGGTATTCATGAACATTTTTTCTTATTTTAACAATATTGATTTTCTTCTTTAAGCCAGTCAAAATAGAGAGATACTTTTGATCTTACAGATTAGGGTTGATCACCTCCTTACAATATCTTAATTTTACTTTATCCTCTAATTATTTATTGAAACACAATTTCTCCTTAAATTTATTGTTGATATTATGGTAGCTGCGGGAGGTATTAACCTCCATATATAACCTTTCACTAGAATAGAATATTCCAGAAGCAAGAGAAAACCTAAACATATTTTTGAGAACCCTAGAAGACATGTTAGCTCCACAGGAAAAAGATAAACATAAAATATAATGACCAGAAAGTCAGGTCGTCCTAGCCATAAAATTCACTGGACATATTAGTATAAATAAAGGACTTCTTGGCTCATTTTTTTACTCACTCTCACCCAAAAAACCAAAAATAGTGCATAATTTTGGAGGAGAAGCAACAACAACTATTGTTGGGAAGTTTTCTCTTGTTCACTCTTTATGGTATCTTTATATTGTGTGCTACCATTGGAGAAGGTGTGTTCTCTCTTGGTCATGTGTGGTTTTGATGTGGCTTCCAAAAGAATTCTTCCTACCAAAGGTTAAGGTGCTCGAGGGTGGCTTTGAGCCTATGGTTGGGTGACAAAGGTGTAGCATTGTCTATGGTGAAACAAACACATCTACATTATTCTAACAGGTTATGGGCCCACACTATCTTCAAAAAAGTCTAACCACTAGAAGGTAGATCAAGAGTTCTTTGTCAAGCTTGTTGTAGCATCAGTTGTATTTGCAGCTAGGGTTTCTGATTTGTAGCTGCAACAAACCATAAAACTTTATTCTTAGGCACTTTAACTAAAGCATTGGACCTAGTTCCTGGATATTCTAGCACACCCTAACCCAATGCATCTCCTAGTTCCCTCAGCCATCAAAAATATCAAGGTTGTATTTTTGGGTCAAAGTCAATGTTTGGCTAGTCAAAGTCGATGTTAGACTGATCAAAGTCAAATTTTGACTTGTCAAAGTCAAAGTTTGACTAGTCAAGGTCAAAGTCATGAAGACTAGTTTCAGAGTAGAAGAAAAATTGGAAAGTTCCACCAAATTCAAAGCATGAAAGATTAAGTTACTTCTTATCTTAGAAGAAAATGATCTTATGGACTACATAAATCGGGACATTCCTGAGTCAGTAGAAGATGAAGAGAAGGTCGAGCACAATAAGAATACTAAACGTGACGATGATCCTCAAAGTGATTATTCATGAGGATATTTACAAATCTCACTGTAAGTATAATTTAGTTATTTCAATTATTTTTCTTTTGTATTGGACCATTTTCCCTAATATGGGATTCCATTATTCCTTTTGTTTTGGTTATTATCCTAGTACAGGAGGCCATTTATGGTTATTATCCCTAGGGGAATCCATTATTGTTATTTTCCTAGTATAAGAGGCAATTGTGGTTATCGTCCCTATGGGAGTCCATCTTGGTTATTATCCTAGAATGTAAGGCCGAACTTCTTATCTTTGTTAGAAGGGCCATTATCCCTAGTAAAAGAGCCCCTAGTTCTAGGTTAGGAATAAGAAATGTATGAAAACAAGAACCAAATTCCTTAAAGGACTCAGAGGGAGTCTGACTTCAAAGGGAGTCATACTTCAGAGGGAGTCAATGATAAGAAAGAATACATCTCATTTTTTTGACACTTTGAAGGATGCAAAGGGGCATGCAGGAGACGAAAGCATGGTCTGGGGACTCTCCCAGATAGAGAGAGTTGACTTCAGAATTTGAGATATTTTAGGACTTTATTAGAGACATGGTGTAGGAAGAAGTAGTGAGGCTCCATCACTTATCCAAAGATGAGTAGATAGCTTGCATTTTCACTAAGCCTCTGTCTGAGACAAGCTTGGCAGGAATATAAATGTTTCCCTGGGGGGTTACTGATGATTGCAACATCGTTCCAATATTACAAGATTGTTTAGATGGACTTGATAATGTGGGAATAGGTCGAGATGTAATATTTGATGGACTGAAGATTTGAGTTGTTGCTAGATCTCCTATTTGTGAATTGCATCAATCCTTGAAACTCTAATGAGTAGGTGAGTAGTTAACTCACGAGTAGGTGAATATCCATGATAATCATCAGGTCAACTCTATATCCATAGGAACTGGGTTGAAAACAATGGGAGATAGAAAAAATTTACATCCGAAGTATATGTTCCTAGACGTAGTCTTCAACGGACTGAATACTTGAGGTTCTTGAGGTGCAATTCCACGTGTATAATAGAATCGATCTGAATACATTCACAGAGTAATCCTATGAGAGGATTTCGATGGTGTGTTTGTGGCTCCGATATGGTCATAATTATTTTCATGGGACAAGAATGACCCAAGGTGCTAGACACACGTGTCTGATAGCATCGATATAAATGCATTCATGGAGTGATCCTATGAGAGGATCAACTATGAGGTGAATGTGTCTCCGATGAGGTCATGATTCTTGTCATGGGACAAGAATGACCTGAGGTGCTAGACACATGGTGGTGGAGATGGATCATCAATATAGATAAATGAGGCTCATGGATATTATGATGATATGTTTTGATGATTTCTACCATATTATGTTGATAGTGATACTCATGACTTGATCTATGATGATACTCACAACATGGGTGTATCCATGGGTGAGCACGTCATGTGGGTATAACCCATGACGATGATGGTGACACATAGTACAAGGTGTAGCTCTAGTGTTCTCTAGCAAGTTGTGGACCCGAGACAATATTGAGAGGTCCAAATGGGTGTAGCCATGTATGACGTGATGATGCTAGATGTAGAATGGTCTACAATACTAGGAGATTCTTTCCCATGCCATGTGAATATGGATGGATGTGTTTGAGACCATTAATACCTCCCTATCTAAGAGGGAGTGTTGATATTATGGTAGTTGTGGGAGGTATTAACCCCCATATGTAACCTTTTACTAGAATAGAATATTTTGGAAGCAAGATAAAAAATAAACAGATGTGTGAGAACTCTAGAATACATGTCATCTCAACAAAATATATAATATTCAGGTATTGTACTCTAGGAAGACAAGTCGACTCCACAAGAGAAATATAAACATAAAATATAATTACCAAAAAGTCAGGTCAGCCCAACCAGAAAATCATTGGACAGATTAGTATAAATAGAGAACATATTTACTCATTTTTTCACTCACTCTCACCCAAAAAACCCAAAACAGTGCTCAAGTTTGGAGGAGGAGCAACAATAGCTAGTCTTGGGTAGTTTTCTCTTGTTCAGTCTTTCTGGTATCTTTATCTTATGTGCTACCATTAGAGAAGGTGTGCTTTCTCTTGGTTGTATGTGGTTCTTATGTGTCTTTCTGGAATCATTCTTTTTTCCAAATGTTAAGGTGCTCAGGGGTGGATTTGAGCCTATTGTTGGTTGACAATGGTGTAGCATTGTCTATGGTGAAACAAGCACATCTACATTATTATAACATTTACACGTAATAGTTTATTCATATTAATATTGTTATTCTATAGAGTGACCTCTTCTTTTATTCGTGTATGATTTAGCCAAGAATTGGCATCCTTGTGCCAAACCCCCCCCCCCCCNCCAAACCCCCCCCCCCCTCCCCACCCTCCCCACTTGAGACAAAAGTGGTTTTAAATGTAGTTTGAAAAAATCTTAGGAAGTCTCTTCTCTTCCATCTTGTTTGTATTATTATTGTACATTGGGCACCTAGTCATAGTTTTGATATCAATGGTGTAAATAATCACTTCTAGGAGGAGGATATGATAGGGTGTATTTCCATTAATTTTGATTTTATAAGTTATAAAACACTTTTGGATTTTCAATTTCTTTTGCATGATTCTCTAGAGATACTGTATCCTAAAAATTCACAACCATATAAGATAACAAGAAAACCATATAAGATAATAACACGACAACCATATAAGATAACAATAGTGTTGAGAGTCTCAAAGAGAAGTTCCTTCTTATCCCATAGCCACCATAGCCAAAGGAGGACTAATTTACAATTATTTTCAAGTCCATAATAAGCTTTTTCACCCTCCATTTATTGTTTTCGCAATGACATAGTTCCAGTTAATCTTGTGATGGAGACCACTCTTATAATATTTTTATGAAGTCGCTTCCTCCATGATTTTATTATCATACACTAAATTACCATAACCAATCTTGTTGGAGTTAATTATCATAAACTCAACCTTGTCAATGTTAACACATTGTAAGTATTAGTTATAGTTTATGAAAAGAGTATTAAAAGTGTGTGTGTGTGTGTGTGTGTATAACTATTTTCATAACCTAAAACTAATAATTAAAATCTGCTGACACAAAATGATGGTTATATGTCTGTGTCTGTGTATCGTCATAATATATGTTTTTACAACTATATTTCCAAATAGAGTTAGGTTCATCAAATTATAGATCAACACCATCAAATTAAAATTTGTCAATTTAAATTTATATAAAGATATTTTTCTAACTAAAAATCATGGAGATTTTAATTTCTCAACTTTCTTTATTCATTCTATTTTTATTTAAGTTTTATATATCAAATTTTAAAATACATTATCATCATCAACTTTATTTTTATTAAAAATATAAAAATTATCATATAAAATATTTTTTCTCAATTTTTTTTTAAAAGTGACACACAAGGTAAGCAGGGGTTTTGAGTCGATGACTTCACATAAAGGAGTTTCTTAACAGTAAACTCCATCACCAAGTACCCTACACCAAGGGGCTCTTATTGTTCTTTTATTATTAGTTACTCAGCCTGTATATTTAATAATTGGTTTATTGTA
>JASDQU011179948.1:0-26101 GCA_032191745.1 Picea mariana
TATGTAATGGGACATGAAGAGAATTATTGTATTTCGAGCAATATCTCAATAGGAGGATTCCCCCTCGAAGAGGAAAGTGAACAGGAGAGGATCCCTTCCATAATAGGATCCATTGTATGGTGTTGCCCTGCCTCAAGGGTTTGGTAATAATAATGTGTGGTTTCTTTTATATTTCTCTGTGGATATATTGTGTATTCATTATTTGTGGTGATTATATTTGTAGATCTATTCAGGTTCTTAACAAGTGGTATCAGAGCACTTTCCTTGGCAGACATTGTGGCCAAATATTTTTTATTTTTGTAAAAAAATTTTTCGGAGAAGAAAAAAGAGGGCCGCAACATTCCAAACATTTTCGATATATTTATGTGAAAAAATTGCAGAAACGGGTTGTATATCTAATTTCCTCTCAGAAAAACACCCAAGTTGAAAAAAAAAAGGTCTGAAACGGAGTCTGGGAAGTCAAGATATTGAAGTTTTAAAATCTGCAATTTTTCAGGGTTTTTTCCGTGGACGACGGCGCGATATTTTTTTTTATTAATGTAGCATATGGAGGCTGAATTTGTCAAAACAAATTATAGATCTGAGTTCCTCTCACAATTTCACCCAATTTCTAAAAAAAAAACAGTCGAAACGGAGTCCGGGAAGTGAAGTTATGAGCATTTTAAATTCAGTAGTTTTTTAGGGTTTTTCCAGAAAAAACCGTGATTTTTTGTCGTAATTTATTGTTCTATTTTTTGGGTTTTTTCGTGACGGTTGCGGGATCGAAGAGTTCATAGGGTAATGATATGGCTATTTCCTCTCAAACCCTCAAAGAAATTCTTGAATCATTCAAATCCCAATTGTATGACACATTGAATGACAAATTCGATGTCTTTGGAGATGGCCTCAATGATAGTTTTCGTAGTATTCAAGATTCATTGGATAACACGCAGGAGAGATTTCTTATGGAGGAAATCAGGGATGAATATAATCAATAAATATATGCTTGGTATGATTTGGATGCCGATTGTGATGATTGGTATATGGATAGTTGTCATTTCTGGGATGACAACCACTTCCATATTTTATTTGATGACTCTACTCCACCTTCTGTAGAGAACATCAATGTCCTACATCAAGAGCTAGTTATGATTACCAGCGTCTAGCCTGCATATTCTACAATGGTATTGTTCCTTCCAGATTCAGCGTTGACCATTTCCCACTATGTGGCTGGATATTCTTATTTGGATCCACATGATAGGTGTCAATATTGAGAGCATCATTTTCAGTTGGTTATTGGGTGGCAATATCTTTCCTGTGGAGTTCACATGAGCACTTGGACATGGGACCCTGGTTTACAATGGTGTTTGAACTACTTCAGCATCATGGATTTCATTTCTCATTGGGACCCTGGTTCTCTAGTCTACTTCAACACTATGGTCCACACTTATCCATGGGACCCTAGTATATGGTTGTACATCAAGCATTGAAGACAATGCTTTCATAAGGGGGATGTAATGTAAGGTAGCTAGAGAGGTAGTGGGGGGGCCAATAGGGCCCATAGTGATAATAGTGGAGGTCATTCAATGTAAGGTGGACTAGGCCCACTATATTATTAAATAAGGCCCACTGTGATAGTTAGATATAATAAATGTAAGAGGACTTCTTAGAAGGTTCTACTTCTAGAAGATTCCTCCTCTAGAATGTTCTTAGGTGATAGTAGCACTATATAAAGGGGTTCAAACAATGTAATGAGACATGAAGAGAATTATTGTATTTGGAGAAGTAGCTCAATAGGAGTATGCCCCCTTGAAGAGGCAAGTGAACAGGAGAGGATCCCTCCCATAATAGAATCCATTGTATGGTGTTGCCCTGCCTCAAGGGTTTGGTAATAATAACGTGTGGTTTCTTCTATATTTCTCTGTGGATCTATTGTGTATTCAGTATTTGTGGTGATTATATTTGTAGATCTATTTAGGTTCTTAACACTCATATCCAATGACATGTCCATTTTGCGTGAAGACTCCCCCAAGTCCTTCCTTACATGTGTCTGTACATACCACAAAACTTTCATTTAGGTCAACAATCTTTAACACAGGTGCACTAGTAAGTAATTCCTTCAACAGATTAAAATTATTTTCACACTTGAGTGTCCATTCAAATTTAGTTCCCTTCTTTTGAAAAGAAGTGATGGGATGAGCAATCCTAGAGAACCCTACTATGAACCTTCTGTAGTAGCTAGCTAATCCCATAAAAGATCTTATGTCTGACACATTTTTGGGTGTTGGCCATCCTCTAATGGCTTCAATATTCTTTGGATATACTACTATGCCCTGCTCTGAAATAATGTGTCCCAAGCAATGGATCTACTTTTGATAAAAAGAACACTTACTCAACTTGGCATATAACTGATGTTCTCTCAGTACTTGCAACACCAGTCTTAAGTGATGTTCATGCTCCTCTTCAGACTTAGAATAGATAAGTATGTCATCCAGGAATACTATGACAAAATTATCCAAATAATTCATGAATATGCCATTCATTAAGCACATGAAGACAGTTGGTGCATTGGTCAGTCCAAAAGGCACCACTACAAATTTAGAATGCCCATACCTAGTCCTAAAGGTTGTTTTATGAATGTCTTCTTCCTTGTTTCTTACCTGATGGTATCCTTCCCTCTACTCAATCTTTGAGAATATATTTTCTCTTCTTAGTTGATCAAAGAGGTCATCAATTCGGGGTAGAGGATACTCGTTCTTTAGAGTGTACTTGTTCAGCTGTCAGAAGTCAATACACAGCCTCAAGGTTCCATCCTTCTTTTTGACAAAAAGTACTGGTACTCCCCAAGGTGAAACACTTGGACATATGTACCATTTCTTCAACAATTCCTCCAACTGCATTTGTAAGGTGTTTTTGATAGGTATTTCTTGGAATAAATCTTCAAATTCCTGTAGTAACGAGAAATAGTCGAGGCTTGGCCCCTTTGTATTATATGGCTCTTCCACATGAGCTTCATACAATTGGCATCCTTTCCTAAAACATCTTTTTAGCTATAAGGCTAAAATATCCCTTATAGAGATGGGTCTTGGAACCCCTTTAACAGTGCTTTGTTTTCCATTTCCATCAAGACCTGTAAATGTCTTGTTATGACAATCTAGGACAGCATGATGCTTGTCCAACCAATCCATTCCAATCAGAATATCATAATACCCCAATGGTATGATATTTAGATCAATACTAGTATTCACGCCATTAAGACTTATGGAACAACTTCTGACCATATCATTGATTCTTCTTTTGGTTCTAGTGGCTAACTGAACCAAACTTGCTTTTCCAAGTTTACTTTTCTCCAAATGTAATATATACACTATCTTAGGATCAATGTAGAAATGACTTTCTCCTGAATAAATCAAAATAGAAACAAGTTGATTTATGATCTTACCTTCCACCTCAATAATATTGGACTGGTACTATGCTTGTCGATCATCTAAAGCTGCATAGATTCTTCTCATATCTTCGACTGTTGTAGCCTCTTGGATGTTGTGCACAGTCTTCACTCTGTCCTTTTTATGTGGGCAATCCTTGTACAGGTGATCTTCCTTGCATCCACGGCATTGGATTGGTGGTCTTCCCCTTTTTCCCAGGGAATATTCTTTCTTGAAATCCCCCTTAGCATACTGATCTTGATGATTTCTATTAGGCTCATTCCTATTGAAGAGAGGTTTGAATCCTTTCCTCCTCTGATCAGACTTCGCATTTTTCTTGTCCTTCCAATATTTCTGTGGGGATTCTCTTCCCTGGCCTTGCTCATACAAGTATTTATCCTTCCTGATGACTTCATTCAAGGTATTGGGTTCATCATATTTGATATTTTCCTTATAAAAGGTTGGTATTCCACCTTAGAAATCTTTGTATTTTCACTTTCTCATCACCAATGAACCTAACATACTTTAACAATCCCAATAACTTCTTCTTGTACTCTTCCATAGTCATGTTTCCCAACCTGAGTTCAAAGAAATCCTGAATTTTCTTGTCATAGAAATGCTCTGAGAGGTACTCCTTCTGGAAGTACTTCTTGAACTACTTCCAAGTGATCCCACTTTCATTAATATGTTCCACTTGCTTCATTTGGTCCCACTACATTGTAGCTTTCCCGTGTAAATGGTAGGTGGAAATCCTGGCTTCCAGGTTTGATGAATAGTTAAAGAACTGAAAATATCTCTTGAGCTCAAGCAAACATGCTTCAGAATCATCTTCCCTTTCTCTTTCACCATCGAAGGAAGGTGGCTTGAGCTTCCTCAGCTCTCCTTGCAAACTATCCATCTTTTTTTTCCTTCTTTGGTGTATGACAGGAGACACCTCTGGAATTCTTACGGGATATTTCGATGCATAAAAATTTATTTCTGAGTAAGGAGGTGAGTGGTGTCCATGAGCTCTGCTAGCACTTCTGGAATAACCAGCTCTTCCATGATCATTCCTTATTTCATGGCACCTGCCTTCTTCCTCTTTTCTTGAGTTTGATCCCTTCTTCATTTGTCTCTGCAACTGATTTAAGTTCTACAACACTCGAGCATTTATCTGACTTTTCTCTCTCATAAGTCCCTCATTGTCTGCTTTGTAGCTCTTTACTTCCATCTTCAGGCTTATTATTGTTTCTAGTAGTGTTTCCTTGTCTCCTTCCCTTGCGTCCATTGGACTCTGTCTTCGCATTACCAACTCTAGTATTCTAACCTTCGGCCTCCTTATCATGACTGGAGGCTCCCTCACCTTCTTCCATTTCCTCAATATGCATCTTGAGCTGATGTGCTTAAGCCCCTTAATTCTGCAAAATGTGCAAGCGACCATTTTGTTAGAATTACACATATGATAAACAAAATTTCCAAATCATGCTACATGTCTCTTTCTTCTTCTTTTTTTTGTTCAAGGAGATCATATCCCCATTCTCTGAAAATAGCAGTGTCCTTTTATCCTTGGCCAACACAGAACTCATCCTGCACAGGTGCTTCCTTCAAACCACCTTCCTAGGTGACCACGGCTAGAAACCGCAGCTAAATCCTTCCTTAACACTTTTCTGTCTCGAAGACAACCAATTCGACCCTTAGCCCTATTTCCTTCAGATCTTAATCTGCATATGACCATGGCCATGACCCTACACTTAGCTGAAAAAGTGCTTGTCCAGAGCTTCAGGACTTTGGAACTTTCTGCCAGGACTGGATCAACGGTCCCCATTCTCTTTCACGATCAACAATCGAGATCCACTTCGGGACTCCACGCTTCGGGGGTCTCAACTTTCCCCACTTGCTTCCTCCCATAACACTTTTACCTAGAGTTCATGATCTTCCGACAGGTGTACTCCCACAGATCAACGGCTGTGAATCGCTTCGATTCTTCAGGCTTCGAAAGTTTCAAACTTTCCTCCTGCACTTTCTCCCAAAGTGCTTTCACCCGAAGTCGACGATCCTTCGACGTGTGTCTTCTGGAATCAACGGTTGATATGTACTCCGGCCTTCGGGAGATTTCAGCCCAATGCAACCTGTCACATCTTTCCCCACTAGAGTGCCCAATCTCTGGACTGCACGATCTGTCACCACGTGGAAAAATACTAGAAGCGGACATGTGGCCCAATCAGGCGGGTGATACATGTCACATTCTAATTGGCTTTTCAATACTCCAAATGCTCAAAACTTACTGACACATGGCACACATTCCATGTGTCCATGTCATCCCAGGCGACGTCTGCAAGCCACGTCACTTAGGAAATTTCGAGGTCCACATCACCTCCTAGTGATGTCATCGTGCCCCATCACTTCGATTATTCAAAGTTTCAATGTTCGAGCCCTAACTTGTCACATCACTACATGCCTTTCAATTTGCGGGGGCATGTATCGACGGTTTGGAGTAACTCATTTTTTACCCCTCAATTCTCTTGATGATGACACGTAAACCCTTGTGGAAACCGTGGTTTGGATTACAAGACCACCTTGGGAAATTATCTCCTGTGCAACTCAGTTCCCTGCAATGCCTCCTGTCTGTTCATCTCACTCTCCCATGGGATCTGACGGTTGTGATCTTAACCCTTGCTTCCTTTTCATCGGAGGAAACATGTTCGCTTATCCTTCGATCCAACGATCCTGGATCTCTCCTGATCCTACAGTGGTGATCGCTCCCAAATTCGAAGGGGACGGTCACGATCCTTCAAACCCCTTACACGGGTCTCTGACGTTCTATCCCCGTGTAGATTCTGCAATGCCATTCCTCATGAGATTTTCAAATCCATGGTCGGGATTCAATCTCGAACCTGAGACTCTAAACAACGGACACAGCCCATACCGACCCGGTGTTTCAACCAGAAGCTCTGATACCAAACTGTAACATACCCATCCACCCATAGGCTGGGGTACGCTACCTTCAAGCCCGCCCTTGGACTTCTTTCTCTTATAGATACTTTTTTAAATTTAAGGATGCATAAAAAAAAAGACTTTCATGGCATGCACAACAATATCCAGCAAGCATGCATAGTCTAAAGATTCAATTAAACGATAATTAAATATACACAACGGAAATACATTCATATGCATGTAAATGATACCATAACAGAGAGCACTTATCTTTATGAAAGATGACACCAACTGGTTGCAGACCAAGGACTTTCCACCCAACCGCGGACACTACTATTCCAAATCTCAACATGAGCGTCACCCCCAAGCTAGGGATATGAATCCACAAGGACGGTTCCAGAGTGTTACTTGGCTTCCCAAACTAGTCATCACCCAAGCTCTCACAGACTTCCCAGCTCTCACAGGAATCAAAGTACCCAGCTCTCTTCTACCCAGCTTGCACCACCCGAGAGAACGAACCTCCACCCTTATCTCCCACGCAGTCCCTCAGGCAATCCTTCTCCTTAATTTGGGCTCCAGCGCAACTGGTCCAGAATCTCAATGTTGGAACTCTCATGACTCACAGTTGTAAGAAACATTGCATGCAGGCCAACGCATCTCAAACATGCGGCCTCGGGTCACGGATAGATCACACCAACAACCATTACAGCCAACTATCTCGTGGCTAATCTTCAGCAGTTTGGCTCCCTTTCCCCGAGCCAAGACGCGGATGACAGATGGATCAATGAACGAGTAAGTGGGTGCATGGAGGTGCGTGCATGAAAGTGCGTAAGGGATAGAATGATGTGAATGAAAAAGTGAAGGAGCAAACGATCCAACGACCAACCCCCCTATCATACCAAAGGTGGGTTTAAGTAATTTCGAGGAAAATCAAGAACCTCCTGGCCTTCCCCAAGAAGCTCACATAACTGATCCCCTCCCTTAGACAAAAATGGCAATTAGAATAGGAATAAACACTTAGCCCCTCAAGCCCCCTCTCTTGTGGAATCATAGCCCCCTATAACTCTAGTCCTTGTCCGTCTAGCAGCCAGCCATGTATTAATTATTAATAATGATAAAAACATTACATATCTTGGGAACACTGGCCTCTTAATAATTGTTTGGGAACTCTGGCCTCTCAGCATTGTAACAATACATTATTTAAAATTGGGGTTCAAAACCTGGGGTGTTACACCTAGCCACCATCTGTGGTCATATAGAAGTCTCGAAGTGGATGAGAATTGTACACTCAAATGCAGATTAATTCATGACTGTCAATTTGTTTGAAGCCTCTAATAAGCGAGGATCATCTATCCAATGAAATATTAATATTGACCGTATGATCTACTAGTGAATACAGTATACGCACTTCGGACAAATATACTTTGGGAGGATTGAATGACTGCAAAATATCAAAGCCCTGAAGGCTGAAGTACTGAAGAACCTGGTTCCAAAACTGGTCATGTGATAAGGTAAAGAAGCTAAAGGGGCTAGAAGTAATAAGCCCTCGGACGCTTGAATACGATCCCATGTAGAAGAATAGGGGTGGAATAATAAAGCGCTAGGAACAAACACTTAAATGGATAAGCCTGTGGTTTTGAGCTCAGAGTCAATTGAACATTGGGTTGAAGGAAGCGCCTCATACATATTTCATTTTTATAAACACCTCAAGGTTGGTAGAGTAATTCGACAGAGAATTAACACCATAACAATACAGAGAATCGGTAAAAGCTCGAATATGATTTGTTGGCGAACTGAGGACGCAACAGAAGTATGAGAATGATCTAATGAGTCGATCCACATATTTGATCAACTCATGAGGACAAAATGAACCAATACACAGCCATGATTAAAAGAGAATTAAATCATGAGCATTATGAATAAAGAATAAAAAGGAAAAATGATATTATTTAAAGTTTAATATTATTATTTAAATGAAAAGGTACAATGTTTCAATATCAAATATGCAATGTTTCAAATTCACACCAGTTGGAAGACTATATAAACAAGAAAGAATGGTGAGAAGAGAGTGTCATGGTGGATTAAATATATTTATATATAATGGATTGAATGGAAGTTCATTCTATCAGGTTGGTACATGTCTACAAGCTGAGTCTTGTTATGAGTGTTGGATTCCTAACATCTCAGTTGGATCTGAGATCAACTAGTTGGGACTTGTTATGAGGGTTGGATTCCTCATTTATCAGTTGGATCTAAGAACTACAAGCTGGGTCTTGTATCAGAGAGTTGGATCTCTCATATTCAGTTGAAATCAAAGATATTAAAGGATTGATTTTATATGTATTTATACAAGTTAAATAAATAAAAGAAAGATATTATATCTACTTCATACACTTTGTGTTTTAGATGTTTATGAATAATTAATTGAACTGCATATCTTATTCAATTAATTCAGTTAATCTATGAAAGTGTGAAAAGTAGCCAAAAGTTCTAGACACTTATTCACCCCCCTCCCCTATTAGTGGCAAGTGTACATTTCAACACATCTCGCATATGACTCTCCAATTTCCAAGTAGCTTCCTCGATACTAAGCTATCTCCATTGCATCTTTACTTTCCCGACGGTGTGGTTCCGGAGAATAAGCTCTCTCCTATTAATAATGTGTTATGGTTCCACTTGGAATTCTCCTTCGGGTTCCACTTGTATTACATCCAAATCAACCACATGAGTAGCATCATGCACATATTTTTTTAATAAGAAACATGAAAAACATTATGTACTTTTATTGAAGCCAGAAGTGTCAATTGATAAGCTACTCGCCCCACTCTTTCTAACACTTCGAAGGGTCCATAATATCTTGGAGCTAACTTAGTACAATTTCTCAACTTCAAATAACTTTTCATAGGTTTTGCTTTTACATAAACATGATCCCCAACTTGGAACTCTCTTGGATTTCTTTTTAAATCTGCGTAACTTTTATGTCGGTCTTGTGCCACCTTCAAGTTATGGTGTACATGTTTCACCATTAGTTCGATATCTTTTAACATATCAGGACCTAACATCAATCTGTCCACCGGAATACTCCAAGTACTTGGAGTGTTACATTTTTTTCCATAAAGTATTTCAAAAGGAATTAATTTCGTTGAAGCCTGAAAATGATTGTTATAAGTAAATTCAACAAGATGTAAATACTCTTCCCATTTACTTACTAGGATTATACATTCTCATCATATCTTCTAAAACTTGGTTTACTCTTTTAGTATTTTCGTATGTTTGCAGATGATAAGAAGTACTAAAGTGTAATTGGGTATCCAAACCCTTAAACAAATATTTCCACAAGGTACATGTAAACTTAGCATCTCTATCGGAAATTACAACTTTAGGTACACCATGTAATCTGAAAATTTCTTTCATAAAAAAATCAACAATATTTATAACTTTATAAGTGGATTTAATAGGAACAAAATGTGTTTCCTTGCTTAATTTATCAACAACAACAACCATCATAGAATCATTCATTTTACTATTTTTAGGTAAGCCCGATATAAAATCAATATTAATAACCTCCCATTTCCATTCTGGAATAGGTAGAGGTTGTAGTAAGCTTGTTGGGTGCTTGTGTTCAGCTTTTACCTGCTCACATTCCATGCATCTTGCCAAATATTTTGCTACTTCACTTTTAATGTTTGGCCAATAGAATTCCTCTCTTAGCATAGTAATTGTTTTCTGTACCCAAGGTGTAATATGGATTTTTATGCATTTCGTTCAATATTAAGGAGCCTTAGAGACCGCATTTCGTTCAATGTTCATCCTATAAGGAGCCTTAGAGACCGCACGAGGTACTAGGTTTATAGTAAAATCTATATCTCTTTGTGGAGGTAATCCTAGAATTTGTTCTGGGAATACGTCTTTGAATTCATTTAAAACAGGAAACTATATTGATTTTTTTTATTTTCCTCCCTCTTATCTATTACATGTACAACATATAATTTACAACCTTAATGCACACACTTTGTCATTTGTAATGTTGATATTTCCCGAACAAAAATTATTTTAGGTATTCCCTTAATATTAACAACATTACCAGTATCATATGTGCATACAAATGTTTTGTTATAATAGTTTAGTATCACTCTATGTTCTTCTAACCAATTCATACAAATCAACAAGTCATAATACCCAAAAGGAAAAACATTCAAATCAGCATTCATAAGGAATTCACACTTGCCAACAAATTTAGTTACTTTCCTTTTTGTACCTGTAACAAGTTTAACTAACCATGATTTTTCAAACTTGTTTTTCTATAGTTTACAAAACTTCACAACTTTAGGTGAAATATAACTTAAACTAGCACCGGGTCAATCAAAATAGAGATTGATTCATTATTTAGCATACCTTCTATTTCCACCATAGAAAAGTTTGATGATCTGCTTGTCTATTTTCCAATGTTGCGCTAATTTTTGGAATGTTCCTTCCTATTTCATCAACTATAGAGGATTCACGAACATTATGCAAGTTGGTATTCCTTTTCTTTGTAAGTGGTCAATCCTTGTAATAATGTGGGTCACCACATTCCCATCATTTCAGAAGTTCTCTTTGACTTTATTTTTATTATAAACTGTAATTAATTCATTTTCCTTATTCCGAGATTGATTATAAGACTTATTACCTTTGTAATTACTCCCTTGATAACTCAATTGTTTCTTTGTAATGCTTATTACCTTTATAGTTACTCCATTGATAAGTCAATTGATTATAAGGATTATACTCCATTGTTTCTTTGTAAATGGGAGGTAGACAACTTATAAAACGTTGGATCTTTGGCTTTTCATCAACAATATAAAGTACATATCGCAACAAACTGAGAAACTTATCGCACAGATCCTTCATTTCCATATTTCTCAGGTAAGGGAGAAAATGTGTTGTGTTCTCTTCTGGAGAAGAAGGAAAAAAAGGGCAATCGATCTCAGATCCCAGGAATAAAATGGAATGCGGGAAACGACGAAGTCGATAGCCAGAGATGGAAAACGTTGGTTCAGTATGAATTGAATGAGGTTGTAGTGGCGACCGAGAATTTCAACGCATTGAACAGAATCGTCCTCTCCCTCTACCACAGTGTCATCGACAGAACCCCGTCGTCAAGAAGATTTAGGGTGACTTCTTTCAGCATGCCGGGATTTCAGTTTACAAGTTCCACTTTCTCTTTCTATTACAGAAGTTGTGTCTTTCATGTATTACGATTTATTTTTGGGCTTGCACGCCACTTCTCCTGAAACCATATATTCTCAGGCATCTTCGTATTAACAAACTTTGCATGGGTCAAGTCAATTAGATGGAAAATGCACCGAACTGTGTACATAGGAATCACGCTATCATCGATTTGCCTTGGAATCTCAAGAAAATTTTGATGAACAGATTACGGTTGTGAGGAGTCGTGGTGCGGCGTGCCAAGCTGATAGACCAATAGTTTCATGTGAGATAAAACCCCTCATCTCCAATTTCGTGTGTAAACCCTAATCGTCATGTGTAAACGGCCATGAAGGTTCTCCCAGGATAGACTTGGAAGTTTGGCAGAGTAACCCAGAGGATGTCGGTTTCAGTAATGGCAGGAAGAGATGAGGAAGAAATGTGTTTCGTTTCTTGATATATCTGACGCCAAAGGGGGAGTTTGTACACACAGGAGAGACTTGAAGAGAGAGCAACAGTCTTTCAGATTAGGGTTAGGTTTTTGAGCATGGGACAGAAAATATAATTCCCAGGGCAGACTAGCAGGCTAGGTTAGAGGCGTTTCTTCTATGTACATAGCATATTCTAGGCCTAAGAAAACTATAAGCTCTCATACCACTGTTAGAACACACATAAAAATAAAGCATGAGTTGCATATTATTAATCAATATATTACAGATATAAATACAATGATGTTTGATGCTTGGATATTTTCATGGACTCTCAATGATGGTTTGCGTCTGGTGACCTTTCATATTCCTTCTCCAATTAACCCTTAACAGATTATGTTTCCAATAAAATGAAGAGTAGAGAAGTACTCCAAAGAGAAAGCTCAGCAAGAATTATCTCCTGTGAAAATGAAGGTGACAAGAAAACCAGCTTTAAAAGGAGCCAAACATAAGATCTAGGAGAGTTCAATAATTGGTCTCATTTCTCTTTGATCCAAGATCAAATTGACACGACTATTTTTAAGGACATAAAGAGAACAACAATTGAGTTAGAGAATAAGCCAAAGCTAGCTAATGACATCATAAGGTTCTTAAACAGTAAGGTTCTTAAACAGCAAGTCTGAGGAGGAGATCCAATGTGACTGATAGGACCAGCATTGTTATGGATTCCAAAAGGGTACTTGAAAAGAATAGACGGATGCATAATGTTGAAAATAAGGCCCTTGGGATTACAAGGGAGATTTCCTCCTTTAAGAAATTTTTCAACGATTTTATCAGGCATGGGCTTCCCTCTTTTTGGGATGGAAATGGAGACTTGTCCTCACAAAAGAACTATAAAAAATTGTTAGACGATAGCAGAAATGATGACAGCGGGTTTGAATAGCTTGATGGAACCCTTAAGGGGAAAGATGTAATGGACATGTTGGCTAGTGATTTTGAGCTATTACACAATTCAAATATTATCTTCAAAAATCTCCCCCAGTCATCATATGAAAGACACACCAATTTGGATGAGGTGGTGAGGAACCTGAAGAAACAGGAATATCCAATGGGAAAAGTGTGGAAGCATATATTCCAACTTGTTAAGATATTGATTCTTAGATAAGGAGAAACAAGTGGCAGGGGCCTAGCCTTATAAGGATAAATTTTGTTAGTAATTCTTCATGTAAAATTTTGTCAGTAATTCTTCATGTAAAATAATTTTTACTAGGGAAAAAAACCTTCAAGAAATAAGAAGTGGTTTAAAGAATAAAGAAGCAATAAGTAGTTTCAAGAATATGTTTCACATACAATGGCATCTATAAAGGATAAATAAGGCACATTGTGTAGGAGTTAGCACTGTGAGGATTAAAGAGTCTCTTATTCTCATGGTTGCAAGATCAACACAGCTGAAATAGAGATTCATGTAGTCTCTTGTTCTCATGGTTGCAAGATCAACACAGCTGAAATAGAGATTCATGTACCTTTCTTGTAACACATCCATGTATTATCCTCCACTCTAATATAATTCTTGTGAAGCCATGTCTCCCCTTTGACAAATGTATTCTAATTTTTATCCATAAAAACTTCAAACAGTAGATTGGCACCGCACCATATTCATTGTAAATGTAAAGTATGTTTAATGGGATTGGAATTGATTTCATGTTTTATGACCAATTTCCTACCATTTTGTTTAGGATAGTTGATTGTATGAGTAATATTTTGATATCATTTGAATGTATCAAGCATTCATCTATTTTAAGTTTATGTTTATCATAAACTCAGATACACTATGTTAAACTTTTGAATTCTAATTTGCTCAAAAACGATTTCTTCTTTAAAGGAGTGCAAGATTTATTCATAGGAATACTTTGTATGTGTCATGTTGTTTCCTTTACAAATGCATCCATTTATCAATTTTAAAACATTAAATTTATAATACACAATCGGAAAATTTCTCTAGGTCGTCTGAAATATTTTTAGGGTTGTGAGAATTTATAAAGCAGCACATGAATATCATTACAAATATAGTTTTAAAACAAAATATGCGCTTTAGCTCCAAGGTTCATTGACATAGTTCCATTAACATCCTAGAACATCTCAATGACTAACAAGGAGAATCCTAAAGCATATAAATATCCTTCCTTTGCAAAAGTTCTAAAAAAGGATTTGTGCCCTTCTCCTCCATTAATGAGAGGCAGGAGATCAAATAAACAACATAGAGAGAAAGAAGTAGAATCAAGAATCTTATCTAACTCTCAGTAAACCCTAAATGAATTTACATTCACCGAAGGGCAAGTTCTATATTTTGGTTAATTAAGTCCCCTACTCTCGGTAGATGTTACTATTGATAAATGCTATGTTTTGAGGAAGTCCAAAAAATACAATAGGGTCTCCACTCAGTGAACTTGTGACATAGCACATGTGTTAATGGGCTTTTAAAAAATACCTCTAATTTCACTGGATATTGATAAACATCTCCCAAAATATTTTTTTTTAACCCTCCCAATACATCTTTCCAATAATAAAACTCCCTATTTTTACTAGATATCCCTATTTTTTACCACATACCCTTTTTTATACCCCCCAATACCTATAAACCCCATGTACTCCACTCACCCCCCAATACCTACAATATATTGACTCATTTTTTCACAATTAAAAAACCCCTTTATAAATGAACATTATAAGATATTGGTCAACAAGGTGAATCCCCCGTGAAAAATACAAGGATTGTAATCATTGTTAGCTTCGGCATAGCAAGGATTTTTATTTATATGTAATACAAATTCATTTCTAGTTTTAAAAAAAGTAATGTATCACTACATAATATAGAGAGGAATTAAATCACTACATATTACTTGCAACACATTAAAAGAATATATAGTTGTGGAGGTATCATAATGAGTAACTATAATGTAACCTTCATCAAGAGATTGTTTGTTTCATGTATAATAACACAACTTAAACAATTGCAGAGATTGATGAAAAATTTATTTTAAAATAACTTAAGTTGAATTTCACTTGTATGCAATAGTATAAAGAAGAGGAAAACACTATTAAGGGTGTTACATGTGGTATCAAAGTAGGATTCGGTACACTAAGGCATTGGACCCATTATTAAATTGTGTACGCTGAATTTTATTTACTGTTTAATTTATGAAAGTTTAACTAATTGAATTTGAAATTTTTCTTCTTATGTCAATTGAATATTGATAGAAAATGGAGGAGAGGTAGATTAATAGAGGTCGAGGCATGCATCCTCCACCAAAACCTACACCTTTTCATTCTCCTCCAAGGGGAGAAGAGCATGTTCAAGAATAGGATGGATTCATTTGAGGTTACATGGGAGTTTTTCGAGTGTTTTTAGAAATGTTATCTTTCTAAAGAATTCATTGAAAGAAAATTGAATGGATTTAATTCACTAAGACGAGGAAAAAAATTAGTGCCTAAGTATGAGGTAAGGTATATGGAATTTTTGAGGTATGCTCCACATTTGAGCATTGAAAATTTGTGAGTCAACAAGTTTGTATATGGATTAAATTATAATATTAGAGTTAAGGTGACAATATTGATGCCTTGTTCCTTACATGAGGAATTTCAGAGGGTTATTATAGCCAATGAAGAAAGTTTTGTTGATGGACAGTATAGACCATTGAGAACTTCAGGGTCAGGAATACAAAGACTAACACCATTGGTAGTGAGTATAGTGAGACCTATCACAATACACATAGATGTACTGAGGGGACCATCTATGAGTACATAGGGATGGTTGATAGGTAGCCAAATACCACCATACTAACCATTTATGTAGTAGACTCGACCCACACCAAAGAGAAACATATCCACCTTTTCACAGGCCGGTAATTAGAATCAAACTCATAAGAAGGGTCGTTGGATATTTGGAGGACCACATTTCCAGAGGAATTTTCCTAGAGCACAGACTAGAGTTAGAAAAGAGCAGAGTCAAAGAAAAGTTGGTGATCTGGGTAAATCCCATAGAATTCATATAGTTGTGAACAATTGTGAGTTCAAACATTAGTGTATAGTGTTGGAGGCATCATGTAAGTTTAACAACCTTAGTTTTTCAATATTAATAGGTCTAGGAGAAATTGAAAACTTTATTTATCATACTACATTTCCTAGATTAAAAATAGAAGAAATATATCAGAGAGATTTTAATCAAGTAGATATGGCTTCAGGAAAGAAACAGAGGTATGTTTTTTAGTTAAAGACTATGAGAATGATCTAAATGTGTTTGTAGCCCAGGTGTCTTGATATGTAATTGTTTTAGAATATTATGACATAATGATAGTAATGGATCGGTTAGAGAACCATGAAGTAGTGTTAGATTATAAGAGTAAGAAGATTTACTTTGTATATTACAGATATCATAAATTAACTTTACTCAAGAAGAACAAAGTCTTACTAAGGTTCATTTCATCATTACAACTTAAGAGGAGTATGAGGAAAGGATGTAAATTATGTGCGATAATATGTATTATAACATCCCCATTTTCAAACCCCAAACTAGCGATGTGTATTGTAAATAGAGCATGTGGTCGAGAGCCAAGCAATGTATATTGTAAATGTGATGTATGGCCGAGAGCCAATATGTAAACGATGTAAATTGAAACATAAGGAATAAAATGCATCGCCAACCATAGACGGACATGAACGGATATTGGGGGATAAGTATCTACAAGAGGGGGTAGGGGTCCAAGGGGGATATTTACCCATATCTATTAAACCAAAATCCATTTCTTATTTTTCTCTAAATTATCCTTGCCATGAACCTTCCATTAGTTGTTGAGTTTTCTATATCTCAATCATTGAATTCATGTAAGAAGGTTGATGTGAAAGTCACTTCCCATAGTTATTGAGACCATGGGGGATGAGTACAATCAGCTTGGGGAAGAGTGCAAGTCAAGAAAGCAAGAGAAAGAGAAGAAATTTGTATGGGTAGGGGACCAGTTTTTACACAATCATGTTTTTTCATAGAGAGTTGTTTTCATATGGATATTTATGGCCAGCAATGGAGTTCTAAGTGTGGGAGATTGTAGTAAGTTGTTGTGGACATGTTTTGTTGATGTTTGGAGTTGTAATTTTTGGGGTAAAGAGGTTGTGTTCCTTGGAGCAACGAGCTGTTTGAAATTTGTCCAAGAAGCATGTGTTTTGGATGTTAGGAAATTTTTTGTTGCAGTTGTAAAATTCATGAAGTCCCAACAAGTAGAATTATTATTCAACATGTGTTGGAAGCCCTAAATGGGAGTGGAAAGGCCTTAGGCACTGTGAGCAGTGAAGGGGGATTCCATCCCTTGGCTTGTTCTAGTTGAGGGGAAGTTTTTTGGTGGACTGGAATTAGCTGAGAGTTTAACTATTGAAAGGGGGACATTAGCCAGCCTTAGGGACCTTCGTCTCTTATGGATTCATTGCCCCAGGTTGGGGGTGTCTTGTTGTTGAGAACTAGAAAAACAAGGCTACAGTTGGGAAGAATGTCTTTCCTCTGCATCGGGTTTCCCATTTTATAAAATAAGTGTTTTATTTTTTTTGTTTAATTATGTTAAATGTTGATATATATATTTGTTATGCATCTACTCTGAGTTATCTTGGTTAATATTGCTTGGTTTGAGAATAATGGTGCATTTAAATACATGTTTATATGGTGGAATGATACTATATGGTATATAGTTATTGATATGCACAGTTGAGCAATTGTATTTACGTTTTTGTAGAACATGGACAGCTGAATGAACTTGTATTTCTTGTTGTATGTTAATTCCTGCATTAAAATTGGTATCACAAATTTTATTGGCTTGTTTTAGTAGTGACGTGACCCAGCTAGGAGCTAGGTACATTTCAAAGTGGTATCAGAGCTATCAGTTCAGCATTGGACCTGTAGGGCCAAGAACCAGTGCAAATTTGGATAAATTCAATGTTACATACTTTGTTCGAAGCTAATTCAAAAAAATGGTGTAAAACCATAGTGGAAATCCCTAATTTCATGGGAGAAATCGAGATTGGTTTCCCAAAATTGTCTAAGACATTTTAATGGTGTCAAACGACCAGATTGCAAAGTTAAATTTGGCCTGCAATGTTGAATTTCATGTTTTAATGGAATTCGATGGAACTGTTAGAGTTTAAAGAATCGATGACCAAGATCGCTTTTGATCTTGCGATTGACGGCCCAGATTCGTTTAAATAAATTTAAAAAATTCTAAGTATTTTGAAGTTTGGCAAGTTTTCCATATCGACGGCTAAGATTCATTTCAGGGGTTGCGAAACAGATGAGATCGACAACCCAGATTCACCTAGGTATTTTATCAAAGTTTTTCTAGGTGTGAGGCTCGACAAAAAAAATTGTCGGCAGTCGATGGATTAAATTGGCATGTTTGGCGAAGTGTTGGAAATTTGTCAAGAGAAAATGTTAATGGTCGACAGTCGATGGATGGGCATCGATTGAGTTAGCCAAACTTGATACAATCAATGGATGAGATCATCCTCGGGGATAGATCGACGGTCTAGATCAATTAGAGAAAATTCAAAATATTTCTAAGTGTTAAAGTTCACCAAGAGAAATCGTCGACGACCAATGGTCAGGTCAGATGAAATGGAGAAGAGTTTGAATGGCCATAAAACATATCTAACCATCAATGACCAATGATTGGGGGTTGGAAAAATCCACTAAAGTGTTTTCAATCAATGACAAAAATCACCAAAGATCAATGGTCAGGCGTCATCCAGGTTCAGCAAAATGTTTCAAACGGACAAGAGAAATCATCGATCATCGATGGGTCAATTCAGAAAGGTGCTCAGGTCTTCCAAGAGAATCAGTCTATGGTCGATGGAGGGAAATGGGTGATTATATTTCATTCTATGAAAACAGCCACGTGTCATGCCACGTTAGCTATTGTAATGTCATCAAACAGAAGTGGTCGGTGGAGGATAGTCAGCCCGGCCGATTTGGGGAAGTGTTTTTTACAGTCAATGGGGATCGTCAATTGTCGATAGGTTGATGGTCAAGCGTCGGCCAAATAAATGAGGTGTTCCATTCACCAATGAATATTTTCAATGGTCGATGGTCAAATCGGTTGATTTATAATTGTGCACAAATCAGTCATCGGGGAGTTGGGTCGATGGTCGACAGTCGGGTCGGTGGTTTTGGGAAAACGTTGTGATCTCCCAAGGGAGGATGCCAATCATCGATGGTTGATAGATTCAGATCAACAGTTTTTGTTTCTCTTGATTTGAGATCAACGGGTAACATTTAAAGGGTTGTTAACACAATAAAACAAACAATTTTATGCGATTTTTTGTGGTTTTTGAAGGTCACTAATTTGCGATCCGATTTTGAGGCCCTAAACAATGTTTTTAGGTAGTCGAAACCCATGTGAATAGATTGTACCAAGGTACACTATGTCTCTGTGGCTCAAATAAAATAAATTGGAGAGAGCTATCCAACGAGCTAAACAATTCGTAAAATGGAGCTCGTATGAGAAAGTTACACCCAAAACAGTGAGGGTAAAAGTTCGACACCAAATTTACTTCCAGAAGGCATAACTCCATGCTAAAAAATCCATTTGGGGAATAGGAGAGTCGATGGAAATATTATGACCCATAGAAGCTAGCAATGGAGTTAGAATTGGGTTGTGGGTACCTGAAAATGTGTTGGGAGTTAAAGATGACACCTGTAGCATATAGGGATAAATTAGGTAAAATAGTCAAAACTTCTCTAGACCATAACTTTCAGTTCAGAGCTCGGATTTGAGAAAATGAATAGTGGTTGGAAAGGTATTAAGGAGTAGAATACAATTTTTCAACCCATAATTTTGAATTTGGTGTTATATTTTCTCAGAAAGTGAAAAAATAGATTGTTGTAGTAGTAAATGAGTGAAAATTGCAGCATGTGGATGTTGTAACTTTTCACTCATAACTCAGAATGAGGCATGAGTACAGTTGTTGGAAAGTATTTTCGGAGAGGAATGAATTTAAGGAATATACTTCTATAATATTGCATTAATAATCTTCATAATTTGAAATGAAAAATGACCTGTAATCTAATTAGTAAATATTTTTCAATATGCTTAATTCTAACAGAAATTATTGCATACACATTCTTGCAGAATTAGAAATACCGAAAACCATACTTTAGTTCCTACATGAGGACTAGAGATATGGAGGATGCTTAAGGGTCTTACAACGATGAAGAAGAAGTTAGAGGTTTGCATGTTAGCATGGGTAATGTTGAAATTGAGTCTAATGGAAGAAGAGACGGGTAGGAGCATATAACTATGAGAAGCTTGCAAAATGAAGTGCAGATCTATAGGGTCGATAATGAGAGGATCATGAAGGTTCAAGAAGAGATACTTCAAATCTTAAACATGATACATAAGTAAGTTAACAAGAACTAGGGAACAAGGAAAGAGGCCAGCGCTAAGAAAGTGGAGGTATCTAGGTCTCATGATAGGAGGGATGATCATGGAGGATCTAGACAATCAAGGATTATTAGTAGACATCAACATCATCATTACCCATGGCACTTGACAAGAAAAACATATGCACGTTGAAGGTAGTAAATAAACCCAAGTATATATCTTGTTAGGAATCATAGAAGGAGACATGGGTCAGATGCTTGCAAGGGAAATTGAGTAAAATCAAACCACCATCATTCGATGGAGAAAAAAAGAGAGGTGAATATGCAGAAGCTTGGTTGTTGGGATTGAGGAAATATTTCTAATTGCATAATTACTCATCAAATGTAGAATCTAGATTTTCAGCCTACCACCTTCGAGGGAAGGCATCTATGTGTTGGGACCGGTTGAAGCAACTTAAGCACCTTGATGAGAAAATAATTTCTTGGAAGCAGTTCAAGAAATATTTTCAGAAACAGTACTTGTCATATCAATATTATTACAAGAATATGCAAGAGTTATTTGAACTCAATCTTGGGAAAATGAACATGGATGAATATCAGAGAAAGTTCTTTGAACTCCTCGGGTATATGAGCTTCATCAAAGATGAGAAGGTCATAATTCATAGGTTCTTGAGTGGACTGTCATCCTTTTACAAGGACAAAATTTAGTTTGATGAACCCGGGACTTTAGAAGAAGCCATAAGAAAGGACAAGTATTTATTATAGAAGAATAAAGGAAAGCCAACTTTCCAAAGGACCTGGCATGATAAGAATAAATAAAATATGGATCAAAGGAAGAAATTTTTCAAGCCATCTTTGATCAGAAATAGATCTCAATCATATCAGCAAGGGAAAGCATCTCAAAGTGATTAGAAAATGACAGAGTCCTTGGGAAAAAGGCCAAGGAAACAACACATAAAGTGTTGTGGATGTGAATGATATCACATGTATAAATATTGTCCTCACCAAGGAGATAAGATGAATATTTTTCATAGCGTCAAGAAGGAGGAGACAGTAGAGGACTTGGGAAAATCATGCCAAGGATCTATGCATCCTTGGACAATAGATAAGCAGATTATCAATCCCACATGATTGAAGTGGAAGGTAATGTTGATAATCATCTCATAGCTATTTTAATTGATTCTAGAGATAGTCATAGATATATAGATCTGAAGCTAATTGAAATATTTAAATTGAAGAAAAGTAAGCATGAAAATTCTTGGTTAGTTCAACTAGCTACTAGAACCAAGAGAATAATTAATGAGTTTGTTAAATAATTCCTTATAAATATGAATGGAACTAACACTAAGGAAAATTTCAACATCATACCATTGGGGTCTTATGAATGCTTGATTAGTATGGATTGGCTAGAAAATAATCGTGTTGTTTTAGATTGTTATAACAAGGTTTTCACATGTCTGGATGAAGAAGGGAATTTGAGGACAGTGCAAGGTATTCCAAGGCCTATATGTGTCCAAGATATTTCAGTATTGTAGCTAAAAAGAAGTTTTAGAAAAGGGTGTCTTATATATGCAACCCATATAGAAGAGGTGATGAAGGATAAGGAGCCAAGTCTCGAAGATTATCCAGTATTGAAAGAGTATAAAGATGTGTTTGAGGAGTTACTAGGATTGCCACCAAAGAGGGACAGCTATTTCTCAATTGACTTGATTCCTTCAGTTGCCCCAATATCTAACACTCCCTACAGAATGAGCACGTCAGAGCTAAAATAATTTCAAATGCAACTAGAAGAGTTGTTAAAGAAATGGTACATACACCCAAGTGTCTCTCCTTGGGGTGCCCCGGTTATTTTTTTCAAAAAGAAAGATGGAACGTTGAGGTTATGTATTGAATTCAAACCGCTAAACAAAGTTACAGTCAAGAATAAATACCCTTTTCCAAGGATTGATGATTTTTTTTATTAGCTGAAAGGAGAAAATATTCTCTCCACGATTGAATTGATGTCAGGCTATAATCAAGTGATAATAAAAGAACAAGACACTAGAAAAACAGCCTTTAGAACAAGGTATGGATGCTATGAATTTGTGGTGGTGCCTTTTGGTTTGACAAACACACCGACTACATTTATGTGTCTGATGAATGGGGTGTTCAAATATTTCCTGGATAATTTTTTAATTGTGTTCTTGCATGATATTATTATCTATTTCAAGACAAAACAAGATCATGAGCGACATTTGAGGATGGTGCTACAAGTGTTGAGAGAGCACCAATTGTATGCCAAATTGTGCAAGTGCACTTTTTATCAAAAGCAAATCCATTATTTGGGTCACATTGTTTCAGAAGAGGGAATTCTAGTGGATCCAGAAAAGGTTGAAGAAATCAACAGTTGGCCAATGCCAACGAATATTTCATGCGTTAGATCATTTGTGGGTCTAGCTGGTTATTATAGGAGATTCATTGCAGGATTCTCCAAAATTGCACACCCAATAACATCTTTGCAAAATAAAGGATTAAAGTTTGAGTGGAGTGTCGAGTATGAAGAAAATTTTTAGTGCTTTAACGATTTGTTAACCAGTGCACCTATTTTAAAAGTTATATATCCGGATGAGGATTTTGTTATGTGCATAGATGCATGCAAGGAAGGGCTTGGTGGAGTCCTTATGCAAAATGGACATGTAATTTTTTATGAGTCCATAAAATTGAAGGAACATGAAATAAATTATGTCGCACATGACTTAGAGCTGGCAGCCATAGTACATGCCTTTAGAATGTGGAGGCATTACCTTATGGGTAGAAAAATTGAATTAAGGACAAACCATATTGGTCTGAAATATTTTTTTGAAAAGCCAACATTAAATGCTAGACAAACTAGATGGATAGAATTTCTTAGTGAATATAACTTTAATATCAAGCACATAAAGGGAAAAGAGAACAAGGTGGTTGATACACTCAGCAGAAGGGTGCATAAAATGCATGCTACAGTCATTAGTATGTACAGGACATATTTAAAAGATAGAATTTTATAGGTTGTAAGTGCAGATCATCATTATGTGCAAGTTAAATAAATCTTACAGAAGAATGATATACAACATAAACATATGATTACAAGCTAGAAGAGGATGGGATTCTCCTATTCCGAAATAGAGTTTATGTTCCCAATTCTTAGGAATTGAGAAATTTGGTTCTAAGAGATATGCATAATGTGCCATATGTAGGACATCCAGGATATCCGAAAACTATTATAGCCATAAGAGGCCAATATTTCTGGCCTGGCATGAAGAAAGATGTCACTAATTATTTGGCCAAATGAATGGAATGTTAGAAGGTAAAGGCTAAGTATAGACATCTAGGAGGATTGTTGCAACCATTTCTCATTCCTGAATGGAAATGGGAAGTTTTTACTATGGATTTTATTACCAAATTTCCTAGGACAACAAGGAAACATGATTCCATCATGGTAGTGGTGGAAAAACTCACCAAGGTTGCACATTTCATTCCAGTAAAAGTAACTCACAAGGCAGACAATGTTGCAGAAATTTACATGAGAGAAATTTATAGGCTACATGGTGTGCCTAAGGCAATAGTGTCATATTGAGATCCAAGTTCGCTTCCAATTTTTGGAGGGGGTCGTTTAATGATTTTGGGACAAGTTTAAATTTCAATACAGCATATCACCCAGAATCATATGGGCAGACAAAAAGAATTAATCAAATAATAGAAGATATGTTAAGAATGTATGTAATAGACAAGCTTCTAAGTGGGAGGAATATATCCATTTAGTCGAGTTTGCATACAAAAATGGGTATCATAAATCCTTGAATATGAGCCCATTTGAAGCATTGTATGGCAAAAAATGAAACACTGGTAAGTTGGGATAACCCAGCAAACAATGTTGTGATTGGGCCAGAATTGTTAAAGGAAATGGAAGAACAAATGGTAAAAATTAGGTAGAATTTAAAAGTTGCAGAAGATCAACAGAAGATTTATGTTGATAGAAAGAGAACAAATAGAGAATTCAAAGTGGGAGAGAAAGTGTTTTTAAAATTTAAAGCCAAGAGAAGCTCGATGAAATTGGGAAGTTTCCAAAAGTTGGAAGCAAGATATTGTGGGTCTTTTAAAGTCTTAGAAAAGATAGGACCAGTTGGATACATACTAAAATTACCTGCATCCATGAGAATTCATAACATATTCCATGTGTCTTTGTTAAAAAAGTATGTGTTTGATCCTAATCATGTGATTGATTGGAATGTGATCCGGGTGGAACACGAAGGAGATTTTCGGGTGGAACCAGTGTGCATCTTAGACCGAAAAATAAAAGTTCTCAAGAACAAATCCATAGGCCTAGTAAAGGTTCACTAGACCTATTACGGTCCTGAAGACACTACATGGGAGCATGAGGAAGCCATGCGGGAAGCATACCCGCAATGTTTTGCAAATTTTCAAGAAAAGTGAATGTACATTTATACGTAAGTGAATGAAGACTCGATTTTGGAATTTGAACTTCCTGGAGCCACAACTCTGAGATTCTTGTCCAACCAATGAGGGGTTGAGGGGGAAAATGGATTTGATGGTTGGAATTGTTGTGTGAGTCATTAAGTTGCGGAATTATCATGTATCTTGATGTAATGGTTTTTTTATGTATGTCAATGTGTAAATTGTATGGTTATGAACACTGAGGACAGTGCATTTTGTAGGGGGAGGGGAATGCAACATACCCATTTTCAAACCCAAAACTAGATATGTATATTGTAAATAGAGCATGTGGTCGAGAGACAAGCAATGTATATTGTAAATGTGATGTATGGATGAGAGCCAATATGTAAACAATGTAAACTGAAATATAATGAATAAAAGGTATCATCAGCTGCAGACGGACATGGACAGATATTAGGGTCTAAGTATCCACAAGAGGGGCTAGGATTCCAAGGGGGATATTTACCCATATCTATTAAACCAAAATTCATTTCTTATTTTTTCTCTAAATTATCCTTGCCATGAATGTAATGTCCCCAAGGCCGAGCCTTGTTGTAAATCATGTCTATGAAGTATAAAGCTTGCATCATGAATTGTAATTATGTTTTATAGGCTGGTGAGCCAAGTTTATATAAGTTGGTGGGCTTATGTGTTATTAGACTGGGGAGCCTAAGTGTTGAAGGCCAGGAGCCTGATTTTTGTACATGTAATTATGCACAGTATTAATACAAAACATCTCTGCGTGTGGACCAACCACGATGAATGAGTGATGGGGGACTAAGAATCCACAAAGCCTGGGTAAGGGAGAGAGGGTTGAGAGGTNAAGTAATTATGCACAGTATTAATACAAAACATCTCTGCGTGTGGACCAACCACGATGAATGAGTGATGGGGGACTAAGAATCCACAAAGCCTGGGTAAGGGAGAGAGGGTTGAGAGGTAGGAAGAGGGGCTAAGCTAAGGGGGCTTAAACCCTTGAGAATAATATTAAATTATTATTCTAAAAATGATCTGTGAAAAGTGTTTTCCTTGATCCCAAATTCCTGGAAGGGGGAACACGTGCCTAAAAGTGCACACCAGCAGATGAAGCGCATGCAGCCTCATGGGTGACGTGTGTCGGCCTAAGCGCATGCAATTTAACCCAGGAAGTGAGTCGTATTGGGGGTTCGCTTCCCATTTTCCACGGATGATTGTGTCTGAGTGGGTTAGTTGGGCATTCCTCCATCCATCACCTGAGTCGAGGAGTCCATTCTCCATCTTCCATCTGAATGAGCGAGCATTCC
>JASDQU011179949.1:49364-66125 GCA_032191745.1 Picea mariana
GAGGGGGGGGGGGTGAATCGGTTGTTACTGTTCTTAAACAATTATGCTTCTTTTAAGCTCATTGCTGAGAAACTAAATGATGATCACAATAATGCAGGGAAATAAACAATGGCACATTCAGCTTCAGTCACATATATGAGAAACACAGAGACATATATTTCCTGAGGAAACCCATACAGGGTAAAAACCTCTTTTTCTTTATATGATAAGTAACGGTTACAATATTTACATTATCATACATATGAGCACCAAATCATAATGAGGCTACAACCTCTGTTTAGCAAGCTTCAACTTGCTGAGAGCACCAACTCTCTGTTTTCTCTAGCACCCACTAGAAGGAAGCACCAACTCCCTGGTTTTTCTAGCACCAACTAGAAGGAAGCACCAACTCCCTAGTTTCTCTAGCTCCAACTAGAAGGAAGCACCAACTCCCTATGTTCAAGCACCCAATTGAACCTCTGAGGACAACNAAACAATTATGCTTCTTTTAAACTCGTTGCTGAGACACTAAATGATGATCACAATAATGCAGGGAAATAAACAATGGCACATTCAGAATCAGTCACATATATGAGAAACACAGAGACATATATTTCTTGAGGAAACCCATACAGCGTAAAAACCTCTTTTTCTTTATATGATAAGTAACGGTTACAAACTTTACATTATCAAACATATGAGCACCAACTCATAATGAGGCTAAAACCTCTATTTAGAAAGCTGCAACTTGCTGAGAGCACCAACTCTCTGTTTTCTCTAGCACCCACTAGAAGGAAGCACCAAATCCCTGGTTTTTCTAGCACCAACTAGAAGGAAGCACCAACTCCCTAGTTTCTCTAGCTCCAATTATAAGGAAGCACCAACTCCCTATGTTCAAGCACCCACTTGAACCTCTGAGGAAAACAGTCCTCCCTAGCACCTCCCAACCACCATGAAATATAAATCTTTGCTTCTGAAACTTATTACAGTGATATAATGTTCCACAATGGCTTACCCGACTTATCACTATTCTGCTGCATTTCATTGCTCTGTCTGCCTCATTGCCTTTCTGCTCACATCACTTGCGCTATCTGGTCTTCTTCTTTTTATGCTCTATGTGCCATCTCCATTCTCTTCACAGTTCCTCTTCTATGCTATTCAGCTACTGCACTCTCCTCCTTCTTCACACCTGAATCACCTTTACCAACAACACTCACAACACCCTCCAAAAGCAACAACAACCCCATCTCTTCTCTGTACCATGTATTTATAGCTTCTGTGCACCTTGTGCATGCAGTGTTCGCAATGCCTCTGCATGTTGACTCTGCTCCGTTATCCTCCACCTCTCGAGTGCTCTGTCTGGTTATCATCGTGACTCTTCAGCTTCTCTGGTGGTTCTCCCCGCGTGTCTAGCATCATTGTATGTTATACTGATATTCCTTAGTCTCTCTGGCAGTTTAAGACTCTTTGTCTTCTCTGAGACAGTCGAACTCTTGATCTTCATCGACCCTGATCGATGGTTCATGATCTTGGTCAATCAACAGTCCTGATCTCATCGTGATCTCGTATCTCGCTGTTCCTTACTTGCAGATATTCGTTACTCCAAGTCGCGATAGGCGAGACTCCGAGATGAAGCTCAGATCAACGGTCCACGTCTTTTGATGTATTGACGATCAGGATCTTATCGTGATCTCGCATCTCGCAAGTTTGGTGGTTATGTTTCTTGCCTTTCCAAGTCGTGAGTCACAAAACTCTGAGATGAAGCTTTATGGTGCTCTGATCTTTTGCCACGCGTCCTCTTGATCCAACGGTCCTTGATTAAATCACGATCTCGCATCTCGTTGTTCCTTTGACTTTCCAGTCAGTGAGATAATGATCTCTCGCCACCTGTGATCCCCCACACAGATCCAACGGTCCTCCTATGATTTGGATCCAACGACTGTCCTTCTCTCGCTACCTCGCGACCTCGCGACTTGGAGTACCCAATGTTTGGACTCTCAACCTGCGAACTCCCGAGTTCGCAAGATCTCTCGATCTCTCGCCACCTGTCCCCCCAGATGGACGGCTATAAATCTCTCTCCACTTCGTCGCCTCACGTCCTCGCGCCTCACGACTTTGAACACCCAATACTTGGGCCTTTATCCTGTGAACCCCCAAGTTTGCGAGATCTCTCTAATCTCTGCCATGCGTCCTTCCCAGATGGACAGTCCTGATCTTCTTGCCACTTCGCCGCTTCGCGTCCTCGCGCCTCGCGACTTTGAACACCAAATCCTCACAAGCTTCCACTCACGATCTTTCGAGTTCACTCAGATCTAATGCCTGAGATCTATCCTTCTCTTCAATGTGTGCTCTTCTTGTTTTTATTCATATCTGATGGTTCTCATGTTGTCGGGACTTTTGGATGGGATCCAACGATCAGCGACGCTTCTCCTCCAAGTTTACACATCCTTCTTACTTGGAAGAATTTCGACTCTGCACTAATTCCTCCTGAGTCTACGTTGTTCCTGTTTGTCCATCGATGCACATTTTGATCCTTCCATCTTCACTGTTGTATTTTCCATCAATCACAAGCGTACGCTATCTGTTAAACATTTGCCAACACTAAGGTATGTTATTTACAGGTCATCTCACCATTTCCGTAATAAATTTTTTTCTATAATGATTTAGAATGTGATATTGATATTCCATTGAGGAAACATATCCAAGTATATGTGGTAAAAAATTCATCTTGTGGTTCGTTGTAGTTTTGGAGATACACGTCGTGAAAAATAGGGTTTTTGGCTAGTCCTTAAACTAGTCTAAAATAGGTGTTTTGGGTAAAAACATCATAACTTATTCATAAAAGATCCAAATTCAGTGAGACCAATTATGTTGGTTATATTACAGTCTTTAGTATGTTTTGTAATAGTTTCATATCTATTCAAAAAATATTATGTGCGGGGAACGCTCTACAAGTCTCTCTCTAGAATAAGCCAAAATTCAACAAAGTATGCCATTTTTGCTATAAATCCTTTTATGAGAGGTTCCAAGTAGTGACACCTGGAGGAATTGCATTAAACAAAATAAAGAACATTTTGTATCAGTTTCATATCTTTATTCATTATAGGTACACAAGTATGATTGTTTCAAGTTAGGGTTGTTGACTAATCCAAAACTAGTCATGGTGGAGACAAGAAGTTGATGAGTTGGCACATACATGAGGTTTATAGTTGATGATGTTGGTACATATTGACGAGTCATTGTTGATGATTATTTGAAACATGATTGTTGTATACTTGGTACATGGTTGGATGCACTTGTTTATGGTACAATTTGATTACATGTTGTTTAGCATAGGTTGGTGCATGGTTGATGTACTTGTTTATGGTACAGATTGATATTTGTTGAGGATTGTTTCCTCATCTCATTTTGTTCTAAGAATGTAAGTTGAGTCTTGCATATAAATATGGTGCTCTTGTAGAGTTGTACTCTATTCAGTTGTTGCTGAAAAACCCCCGGATTGAAGTCCATAATAAAAAGAAAAATTGTACATACCTCTTGTGTTCCTTGTGGAGATGATTATATATTGCTAATATATGTTGCTAATATGTATTCACATCTAATTGATTATTAATTATAGAAATGAGTAATGAGTAAATGTTGAATGCTAATTAATGAGTTTTGTGTAAGAGGGAAGTTTTGGGAAAAATATCCCCACACTCATTCACGCCCCCCTCTAAGCATGGTAGGTGTGTCCAATAGTATATTAATTATAGCCACTCCTTCCCCAGATCCCTGCACGCTTGGATCCACATATTGTTCCTTTTTGCTTTGAAGTTGTATATGTCCCTGAATTGTGTGACCACATCTGGAGTAATTTTCCAAGAATTCGCAATACTCTCCTGTATTTCACTGAAGTACCTGGAAAATGTACCTATGTTGGAACTTATATGATTTGGGTCTAAGTTTCTCCCCAACGATTTGTATTGCATTGTGCGGAAACAACCCATCTGATCATAAAAATGAGAGTATGGGGGCTCCTTCCACCTGATTAATGTGATCAAAATAATTAACATGAGTAGTGGAACTCTATTCCCAAGTCATGCACGTCTTTGCATTCATTGAGGAACATGTTCAATAAACAAAGGGCCTAGCTGAGCAGAGTGTCACATGTACACTGTGCTGCAGTTGCGACGACCCCAGCAGGGAATTCCTCCTTGTGACATTTTTGGAGAATTTTTTAGGCCATGAGTTTGGTGGACATTCTCGTTTCTGCATTGATGATCCTCTTGATAATGATCCTGCATGAGCCCCTCTCCTGTGTTGTAAATTTTATTCATTTCCTTGGCTGGGGCTTTCTCCTTTGTTTTGTCATCAAGGTACTACGCGAGAGTCTCGCCCATAGTTGGAAGACCTGTGATGAATGCAATGAGTTCTACATCTATAGAAAAGAGCTCCTCCAACCATAAGAATCCTCCATGGAGGACTACCATCAACTACTTGACACAGTTGTTTTCTTCTTTCCCCTTGTCAAAGTGGGGAATTTCTAGAATATTTAGAATGCTTTTGTTGGCTAGGCCGGATTCCCATTATTTTGGCTATAAAATTGGGTCACCAAAGGGGTTTGTGCCTATGTTATCAAGGTATACCTTTTGTGAAAAATCTGGTAATTTTCTAGCATTGGCCACATCGTGGTACAAATACCGCAATATTCCCATGCATCCTGGAAGGTTAGGTGTGACCTGCACCCCTTCAGGAATGCATGGTAGGATTATTTATATGTTGGGATGTCGGTGTGGGGATGACACCATGGGATGTTTTCCCTTTCTTCTTAGTGGCTGGCTTGAGGATCCAACCTCCATGTGTCATTTTCCTGCGTCAAATTCTGGCTGGCTAGTAGTATCTTCCACGAGACGCTCCTGTCGTTGCGCATACCCTACTCTGTGTAGTTGTATTGGTATGGGAGATTTTGTTTGTACTTTGGTGGCCCCATTTACTCTATGGGATCCTTTGGCCCTCACATGTCTTTGTGGTTTTCCTGCATCTTCATCTTGTCATCCCTGTGTGCTTTCCTATGGATTGATGTCCATGGCAGTTGTTGTTGGGGCTCGTGTTTCTTCCTCCACTGATTTAGGGCTTATTGGTTCTTTGTGTGGTGACAAAATTGCATCAACATCGATGAATTCCTCCCTTTGTGAGGTTTTTGGCTTGGCCTTGCTGGTTTCTTGAGGCCCTCTAACCCTGCTACATGTTTTCCTCACTGCTTGGATCGACGCACCCATATTTGGTGGTGCCATTGTGGGTAATGGTTGGTTTTCTTTGAAATCCTTTGAATGGTCTGCACTGTGCATTCGTCTATTCGCCTTTTCTCTGCATGCTCTCTATCTCTACAAGTTCACAATTTCACAATAAGTTATATTTTTCCCGCGTTCTCCTTTATATAGAGAATGTCATCAATGCTATGAAGCTTCTCGGAGAAGATTCCCTGGTAGCAATTAATACAATAAATATATTTGTGTACATTCCATTAAATTTCATAAATGCCTCTAGTTGGCAGATTTTTGTCGTAACCATCATTTTTCGTAATTTCGCTTTTTCTGACCATAACCGTCATTTTTTATATTTCTGCTTTTTTTTACTGTTGGTCCATTTTCTAGCGCATTGATCATCTCAAGTGCATGGTGTATTTCCACTGTATCCTTTCCTTAGTGCGTAGTGTATCGCTCATATGTTGCACACAAACATTTTTTCTTTCGTCGCACTAAGTCCCTTTTCTGTTGCGCGTTGTATTTTCCAATATTTTTGTATTTGTATTTTTTTTTGGTATTTTTGTATTTTTTTCCCTCTTTTTCCCCTTTTTGTTTATTTTTCTCATTTTCTCTAACTTAAATTCTACTATAATACACTATTTACGTGTTTTCTTAATGTGCTTACAAGTTTTAAGTGCAAGGAGGTCGATTGTCCCTGTACAGTTTCAGTGGACTCCCATTGATGATCCCTTTCAGATCTGCTCCTGTGAGATTATTTAGTTGTACAACTCCCCCATATCTAACAGTATTTATTTCATAGGTCCCTAGCCAATGCATTCTGAACTCACCAGGATGTTGCAAAAATTTACTGTCATAGAGCAAGACTAGGTCTCCTTCCTTGAAAATCTTCCTCTTGATATGTCTATCATGCCAAGCTTTGTCTCTTGCTTTGTGTACTTCCTGAGGAAATCCTGCTAGAATCCTATTCTCCTCCATCTCCATTAGTTGATTCAACCTTTCCATCACTATCCCTCTTTCTGTCATGTTGGTGATTGTTTCTATGCGCAGACTGGGTACTAGAAATTCTAATGGTACTATTGCTTCCTTCCCATACACTAACTTGAATGGTGTTTAGAGTGTCAAATGTTTGTATTTAGTATTGTATGCCCATAATATTGCTGGTATGTTTAAATCCCAATCATTCATGTTGACATTGTAGATCTATGTTAGGTCATTCTTCAGGATCTTATTGAAGGCTTCTACTATTCCATTTGCTTCTGGATGGTATGGTGTACTCTTCTGCTGATAGACTTCAAACTTCTTGGTCATAGAATTGATAGTATTGTTGATAAAGTGAGTTCCTTGGTCACTCATCAATATCCTTGGACACCCAAAAATGGTGAGCACTTGCTCAAACATGAAGTGTGTTTCTATTTCTGTGCTGTAGTCTTTGACTGGTCCTGCTTCTTCGCATCTTGTTAAGTATTTTGTCACACTAATAATATACCTTGCTCCTAACCTCTTTGTTGGTGGGTTAATTGGTCCCACCAAGTATATTTCCCATTTTTCAAATACTTGCAAGGTTACTTATGGTCTTAGGGGTATCTCATCCCTTCTATTTGTTGGAGAAATTTCTATTTTCGGCACACTAGTTCAGTGGGAGTTAACTCACTAATTCTATTTTAGACTTTCTAATTTTATACCATCACTGTTATGCATGAATTTCTAATATACGATGTCATTGCCTATATGAGTGAATACCACTCACTCATTGGATAGATCATAATATACATTGATTCTCATTCTTCATATTGTGTCTCTCTTCCTTTTCTTGATAAGATTTGTTTGTGTATGCTTTAGCTAAGTCTCATGTGTAGGTTTCCATGAAACACGGATATCGTATCAGAGTCGAGCTGCTTGGAGAAACCCAGACAAGCCAGAGAAGAGTGGAAGAGGATTTAATTATTGAGTAAACCTAATTTATGCCATCGTTGTGACATAACCCTATCGAAAGGTGCAACAATTGGAATCGTCACATCCTATGCCTATTGAAGGGTGCGACGGTCAAACTCACACTTGAGAATTGTTTTTTCTAGGAATTGTTGCAGCCTATACACAATCAAGGTGCGACATTGTCACACTATATTCTTCACCCGAGGTGCGACGATTCATATTTTCACAATCGTCGCACTTTATCCTTCTCTAGGGTGCAATGATTCAACATCATTGCACTGTATCCTTCTCTAGGGTGTGATGATTCAACATCGTTGCACTGTATCCTTCTCTAGGGTGCGATGATTCAATTGCCCTCCATAAAATTTATTTTCTACAGTAAAATAGCCATATCTAGAAATCCATGATCTGTGTCTGGCTGAAATGTTGACTAGAGACGTATAACATAGGGATGCTCATTCTCACCAAAAATATCCAAAACCCACATCATATTTTAGGAGATATATCTATTTTATCATATCTATATCTACCATAGAACCGTTTTTCATATCTTGGAATCCATGATCTGGATTTTCAAGATCTTTTTATAACCAATAGAATGGATGGAGACAATGAAACTTATTCAATCAATTTTAGTGAAAATAATCACACTGTACAACTATTTTGAATGAAATTCAAGGGCCACATTCCAACTCAAAAGAAAAGAACTTTATAATTTGATGATGGCGATAGAAATAGAACCCACATCAATGCTTAAGAAGATCAGATGGGTGAACCGTTAGGATGAGGCCACGAGACTACTTCTTGAGTTAATATCCACTGATATATGGTTTCATGTTTCCACATGCAAGAATCCAAATGAGAATTGGACCACCTTAGAAGGACTCTTTGGAAAGTAGGATGAGATGCAAGGTCATATGCTTGAGGTAGAGTTGAATACCTTAGACCCTAAAATCTTTGATAATATACATGATTTCTTTACTAAATTTAAATCTTTGATATTGATCTTGGGTGAATGTGGTATTGACAAGTATACAAAAGATAAAGAAACTATTCTAACAATATTGGCCAAGATAGGACTAGAATACGTTGTATATGTCTCCAAATTCCATTATGGCAGATGTATTTTGGGAACAAGTTGGAAAATGCCTACGATGACTCAGTTCATTGAGTCTCTCACACATATGGGCCTCATGAAAGATCCCAAAGCACATGCACTAACCATGCATGATGGAAAAGGATCATCCAAACATATCAGGAAGGAGAAACAAAATGATAAGGAGGGATTTTCCAAAGACTCTTTAGATTCCACGAAGAAGAAGAAGGGAAAGCAATGCACTTACTACAATAAACTGAATCATGAAGAATCCACATGCATGAAGAAACATATTGATCTTATGGCACATACACTTCAACAGAAAAACCTTGGAAAATTCATTCCAGAGAGAATCAAGAAGCAGAAGGAAGAAGATCATGCTCCTAAGAAAGGTAATCATCATGATCTTGTTGCAATTAATTCCTCATCTGATTCATGGATTATAGAATTTGGTGCATCCCATCACATGGCAAACAAAGAGGACATTTTCTCTTCTTTGAGTCCATGCTCAAGACCCCCTATTCTCATGGGGGATAATACTCCAGTAGCAGTAGCAGGAGAAGGGCGAGTGGAACTCCATAATGGCAGTTTTGAGAATGTTTTAGATGTTCCAAATATTTCTATGAATTTTCTCTCAGTTTATCAGATCACTCAAAAAGGCAAAAAGGTTGAATTTACATTAGATTCAGTTTCAGTAATTTACATGCATGAAAATTCCATCATTGCAATTGGTGAGGTGGATCACAAGTCAAGGTTGTATAAATTCACTAAGTTTTCTCATGATGAGTCCTATTTTCTACTTACGCATAAGGAGAGTAATTTGCATGCACCTCTAGTGCAACATGCATATACTCTTGTGCTTTCATAAGTTTCAAACATCATATATGATTCCATAAATTTATATTATGTACATGGAAATAAGTAGGTAGTACATCCAGATAAGAAGCTAGTATTGAAGCTTCAGCATATGCCCAAGAAGGAATAATTCACACTTCAGGCAGCAGGTATCCTTGCAATGAATCCATTGGATTTGAGGAGGACCCAATCTTAGCATGAGGAGCCTTCTCATGTTCTTTCATATTTTGAACCAACGATGCCCATGCATTTCTATATGGTTCAATCTTCTGATCCACATACCTATAGTGAGGTTGTTGGAAATCCACTATGGAAAAAAACCATGAAAAAGGACTATGCCTCACTCCTAAAGAATCAGACTTGGCATTTGGTTCCACTTCCACCAGAAAGGAATATTTTCAAGTGAAAATGGGTCCATAGGATGAAGAGGTGCAAGGATAGATATGTTTCCAAAGGACTTCATCAGATCCATAAATATTTCTACATCTTCACGAATACTTTTAGTGAGCAGAAGTTTTAGAGTTTGTGGGATCGTCTTGCAGTGAAGAACATAGTTTCCTAGCAGTTGCATTTTCTTCTTTTGATGCACTGTCTTTTGAGGGGGGGTTTCCCATGTGGTTTTCCTTCTTTCCTCACCTTTATTCAGTTTTCATTAGTCGCATTGTACATGAGTACCTAATATGACCTAGTAGTCGGGACTCATTTTTTACTCTATAGTGATGTTTAGGGTGTTTGTTGGAGAAATTTCTATTTTCGACACACTAGTTCAGTGGGAGTTAAATGACTAGTTCTATTTTTGACTTTCTAATTTTATACCATCACTATTATGCATGCATTCCTAAGAAGGATGTCATTTCCTATATGAGTGAATATCACTCACTCATTGGATAGATCACAATATACATTGATTCTCATTCTTCATATTGTATCTCTCTTCCTTTTCTTGATAAGATTTGTTTGTGTATGCTTTAGCTAGGTCTCCTATGTTGGTTTCCATGAAACACTGACACGATTAGGTTTACCAACCCTTTGACAAACATCACATCTCTGGAAATATTCCTTAGTATCTCTGTGAATTTTTTTCCACCATAGTCTTGCGCACAATACCTTCTACGTGGTTTATTTTCCTGCATAATGTCTTCCAAATGATTTCAGCAAAATATTCATCAACTGCTTGGACTAAAAATAATTGTGCATCATGGAAGTTTTCTTCAAAGTTGGTAGGTTCTTCTCCATTGTTTACCCTTGACAAGTGATCTGGTCCTGCATTCAACTTCCCTAGTTTTTCTATTACTTCAAAGTCAAATTCTTGAAATAATAGTAGCCATCTATAGATCCCTCCCCCAACATTGGCTTGTCGACTAGGTATTTAAGGGATGAATGATCTATGAATATCTTAAAGTGTTTTCCCAGTAAGTAATGTCTGAACTTATTAAGTGCATAGAACATAGCTAGGCCTTCTCTTTTTGTAGTATTGTAGTTATGATTTGATTCTAACAGTTTTCTGCTAGCAAATGCTATAGGATGATCCAAATCCCTTGCTCATGGTTGCGCCATAATTGCTCCAAGTGTTATAGATGATGCATTTACATGCAAATGGAATGTCTTCTCCCAATATGGAAATACTAGAATATGTGTTGTGACCATTCTTTCTTTTAGAATTTCCAAACCTTGTTGACAGTCCTCATTCCACTGAAATTTACTATCATTCTTTAACAGTTTCTCCATTGGCGTGGTGATCTGTGCATACCCTTTTATAAAGTTTATGTAGTGGCCTATATGTCCCAATGCTTCTCTCAAATGGCGCATTGATTTTGGTGGTGGTAAATTAACAATGACTGCAATCTTAGAAGGATCCACCAATAACCCTTGTTTACAGACTATATGTCCCAACAATATTCCAAAAGGTGTCCCAAAAATGCACTTCTTGATATTCAATGATATCTGACATTGCCTGCATCTTTCCAACATTAGCTTTAACACTTCCACATGGTATTTTAATGGGCTATATATGATCCAATCATTTAGATACACTTCTAAAAACTGATGTATGAACTTATTAAAAGAAACTATTACAACCCTTGAAAATATAGCTAGTGCATTCTTCAGTCCAAAAGGCATGACTGTGTACTGGTAGGATCCCCATTCTATGGAAAAAGTGGTCTTTTACCTATCTTCTAGGGATATCTTGATCTGATGGTAACATGAGAATCCATCTGTAAATGAGTATGATTTGTGGCCTCCTACATTCTCTAATACCTCATGTGTGAAAGGGGTGGGAAAAGGGTCATGTAGGCAAGCATCATTCAGTTTCCTTAGGTCTACACAAATCCTTATCCCCCCTTGTGTCTTCTCTTGAACTACCATAGGGATTATCCATTCAGATTCCTCCACTAGTTCTACGACACCAGCTTCTAGCATTATGTCAATTTTTTCTTTAACCTTCTATTTATATATTGGATTTAATCTATACAATATCTGCCTGACAGACATTGCCTCAGGTTTGAGAGGTATATTCATCTCTCCTAGATCTCCTGCTATGCCTTTCATATCTGTAAACATTATTGGGAATAGTTCATTGTACTTGTGCAGTAACTAGGTTATTCATTCCACTATTTGTTCATCCTAGTAGTCTCCAATGCTGGCCATTTTGGGATTATCAGTTGTCCTAATTTTGAGTTTCTTCACCTTGATTGGTGCAGCAAAAACTTTTGATTCCATAGATGTAAATTCCACCTCTCTTTCACCTTCAAGTTTTGTAATATGAATATTATGTGGGTCATCATCATATAGTGCTTCTTCCTGCACATGGTAGCATGACAATAGTTCTTTGACTGTATGTCTATTCTGTTGTTGATACTATGTCATGAGTTCAACGTTTAGTTCATCAACAAATATTACCACTCTTATCTGTTTGAGTGCTAAATCCATGTTGGGTTTCTCATGTTCAAATTAGAAAGTGACTGTAAAATTATGTTGTAATGTTGTCCATTCTCAAGTTCCTCTATGCAGTTCTTGGTCTACGTACCAGTTTTCTAGAATTCCTTCCAATGTGTGGATGAAGTGATGAGGCCATTCCTCTGGTGGTTTCATCCTCCATAGTGTTCTTCACTTCTCCAATTGTTCCACTGGTGTCCCCTATCAATCATATCTATGCATCTCATTCCTTCCCTACTCTACACCAAATCTAAAGCGCAGTAGTTGCTTACATTGGTACCAGTCCTTAACTATTTCTTTGTGTGCACCCCACCATCTTGCAAGTGTTTCATTCAGTGCAGTGTATAGGTCTAAGAGCCTATGATTCTCTAACACTTCATCTTCGTATCTTTTTAGGAATTCTTCTAAGTCATTCACCCCATGAAAAATGGGAGGTTCTCTTATCTCTGTACCCACCCATCTTACTGCATGGTCTATTATTACACACCTTCTTGTGGATACTTCATGTAATATTTCCTACCAATTTTCCAACCTTATATCTGAGTTAGAAGCACATGATGTGATGATCCTCCAACTAATTACTCCATCTGCAGTTGGTTTGACATATTCTTCTTCATGCGCGATGGTTCTGTCTAACTGGTTGATTTCCTCTAGATTTAAGCAAGTGGGTTCTACAAACCTTTCTCCTTTTGATGGATCTATTGGCACAATGACTATGTATTCTCCTGATTCAAATTTCATATTCCTCATATTCAAGTCAATTATGGCCTGTTTATCAAATTCCCAATCCATCCCAAGAAATGTTGGATAAGGTGTTGTTCCATCCACTATTTTTATTACTTCAAAGTATGCCTTAGTGCGCACTCCATCCAGATCTAATGTCACACCCTTAAGACTTCTGATTAGTAGAAATTTTTGTTGGCTTGCTAGCTTCAACTGGACATGTAAATTTCCTAGTGTGGGTTCTCCCATACACTTCCATGTATTCTTGGGTAACACATTTACATCAAAGCCTAAATATAGTATGATGTCCCCCAAATTGAAATATCCAATGTTGGCATTCAATCAAAATTATTTTCTTATCCTCCTTCTTACATGGAGGTGATTGACTGTTCTCTGTTCTCATTTCCCCTTAGTGTTTGTGTTACATATATCTAGCAGATTCTGTAAGATTGTAATAGATGATGGATCTTTGAAAATCTGAACACAGGAGTGCAGAAAAGTTCTGATATTACTTACTTGGTCTCCAGGGTGTACTTCACTAGTGTGGTCCATTGCTGGTGATAGTTCATACATGGGTATGGCTTGATTATGTTGTGTGACAGATGTAGAAACAACATCTTTYTTGAGGAACTCTTGTCTTTCCTCCTTGAATATTTCTTTTTCTTTCCCTGTATCAAACTTTTTCTKTGGTTCAATATTCTTCTTMACCCATTGGTGTTGTTCTGGATCCTRTCGTACTACGTCAACTCCTCTCTTAGCTCMTTTATGCATAACTATGTTGATATTTATTACATCATCCMTGGCTTTTGCAGATATCCACTGGAAATTATGATTGTTCTGACTCCATTTTTCTTGAATCTTCCCCAAAAGTATTGGGCATTCCTCTGTATCATGGTCTGTTGCGTGACAATACATGCATGCCATAGGTGGGAGTGGAAATTCCCTTGCATAGTGTCCTGGTTGTTAGAATTTATGGAACACTACTGGACCTATGCCTCTTCCAAATACTCCTCCACCTCTGTATCCACCTTGATCTCCTCTTGGTGCATTGTATTGAGGTACCTGATTGTACTGCTTGGGGTTATACTATGGTTGTGCATTATTATACTGAGGTTGCGCACTATTTTATTGTTGATGCACAGTGTTGTATGGGGGTGGTACCTAGTTAAACTAAGGTGCATCTTTCCCTGTCATCATTTATTCTTGTGCCCTATATGTGTCTGACGTTATCCATTTTCCTACAATCTTTGTCATCATGACCCACTGATTTGGAAAATTTGCAATATGAACTCTTGGGTATTGTCTGATACTTTTTCTTCATTGGACAATGATATGGATCATTTTCATGTGTTTTACATATCTTTCACCATGGTCCTCCTATTGGAAAAGGGTTTGGTAGCCCTGTTTCCATGTACTGCGTGAAATTTGGGCACTCATTCATGTGGTGTCCTTTTGTCCTACATGTGGTACACCAAACAAATTCTCTTTTCTCTTTTCCCCTATTCTGGTTTAGTTGAAATGTGAGTTTCTTCGGATCCTCCTTCATCTCCTCTATTTCTAGATCTATCTTCTGATACTAGTTCTCTTCGAGTTGTAGGGATGCCTCTAGAGCCTCTTTTTGTGTTTGAAACTTTTTCTACATTAAAGGGCATTTCAGGTTTGGTAGAAGTGAATTCACAAAGATATGTCTATGTTGCATATTTGTCATGACATACTTCAATTTTCCCTTCAATCGTTTGACTCTCTGATCAATATCCCAATCAAACTTTCCTGGTTTCTATATGATATCAATCATCTCATTCATGTACTAATATTCTGAACTAGGCTTCTGAAATTTGTTTATCAGTAGCTTCTTGACATATGCAATCATCTTGTTGTTCATGGTGGATTGTTTACAACTAATCTCATGTACCCGTCTAGTGCATGGTCTCTTAGTGTGATATCTAACTACGCAAGTTTTGTATACTCATCTATGATCTTATTTTCTTCCCAAATATTCTCACAAATAAACAAGTGTTTTTAAAGATCCTATGATGCTTCTCCCTTGAATTCAGGTAACCTGATGGTGGGATCATGTCCCGCCATATTGAACAATGATAAACTATGACCTACACACAGTGTAGATACTTGATTATTACTTCTTGAACTGGCTCCTTCAGTTGTTTCTCCTTGGTTGGGTGCACTTCCTGATATCCCTCTTTCACTAAAATTCGGTTGTCTAAACGGTGGTGTTATTTTTGGAGTATTAGTCACTCACGGGTTTATGGGTTCCACACTAACACTGACATGGATAGGATTTTTTCCTTCTATTCTTTCCCTTGGACCTCTCATCTTGCTTTCATATGTTTCACGTAGGATTTCCTCAATATGTTCCATAGCACATAGATCCTCTACCTCTTCTTCATCACTTTCCAATCCCTCTCTCTATGACATGGCTCTCTTCTTATTATTCATCTTATATTGGCAGGGTACTCCACTATGCATTTTTCCAGTTGTTACCATGATCTGCTTGATCTGATCTTCCTCCATCATGATTGGGTCCAAGGCCTCCTCCTTCTTTCCTTTATCCATATATTCCTCCATTTCTCCAGCTCTTGTTAGTGCTTCCCCCCTTCCCCCATACATGTAGGCAAGTTTAGTTGTCTGATGCCATAATCATCATACCTTTGTTATATAGTAAGATCTTGATGGAATTATACATCAGTATGATATACCTACCTATGGGTCCCTTCAAGAACTCTTTCTTTGTTTCATTGTAAGACTTCATGGTATCTACTACAAATTCTGTGATAAATCCCGCAACAATACTATCTAGCCAGAAATCTACTACACCCATAAATTTATTATTAACTTGTTGTAACTACACAATCTCCACATGATTCCACTTGATCTGTCTTATTCGATTTGTAGGGTGTTTTTATTTCAACCTCAATAGCCACTCCTGCAACACATGCAGAAAATTACATAAAAATACTTCATGCAAGTCACTAAACATGTACTTGTCCAGATATTTGTGCAGTGTTATTTTAGGGTTTCTTTTGTCTTTCTACACAAACTCCATATCCTTTGTTTTCAACTAGATTTTGATCACTTCCTTCGTTGGATTCCACGGTTTGAACATTCTCTTCTATATGTTCATTTTCTATGTGATTCTTTCATGAATCCCACTCACTCAATCCCATGCAATTCCTACCGCCAACATAACCATTTGTTGGTTACTACTCTCTCTTCCTACTTCTTGGGTTGACCCAGGTTCAGATATAAACAAGCTTCAATCAAATCCCTCTAAAACTATCGGTCCTCCTAGTAAACCAAAAGGCAATGCAACACACAGAGTGTACTATGCAGTCTCACCCGAGATAGTTCTATGGGTGACTGCAATGCTCATATGCTTGCAGTCTAGGAAAGAGTGGGGATCTGGGATTATATTTACTCTTCTTAGGCCTTGATCCGATTTCTCTTTCTATTATTCTTAATATTCATTCATCTGCTAAATCTATGCATGCATTCTACCGGATATAACATATAAAAGATCTCATAGAGTTATCCATTCATCCATTCATAATCCAACTACTTGTAGAAGGAAAAAATGCAATCAATCACATCACATAGCACACATATTACCATGGTTCACCCCCTTCTCGGCTATGTCCACAAATATCTAGATCTTAGGATCTTTTATTATGGTTTTGTAATATATGGTGCCACACAAACTATAATTATGATCATATGATCAAAACAAATTCCATGATCCCTGTGAGGCTGACTAGATCACACTAGGCCCCTCAACCTGCGATCTAACCCTTAGGATCTAATGGCTTGACTCTCCTACAACTCAACCACTTACATAATTGGTATTATATCTTATAACAGTTCCCTTCATCTAACATTACAAAACTGAGTAAACAATAATAACATCCAAAAATCGACTGACCAACCATGAATCCCCCGACTTAGACCTCCTAGGTCTTTATTTATACTAATTCTTAG
>JASDQU011179949.1:66439-76898 GCA_032191745.1 Picea mariana
ACTCCTCTCTTAGCTCATTTATGCATAACTATGTTGATATTTATTACATCATCCATGGCTTTTGCAGATATCCACTGGAAATTATGATTGTTCTGACTCCATTTTTCTTGAATCTTCCCCAAAAGTATTGGGCATTCCTCTGTATCATGGTCTGTTGCGTGACAATACATGCATGTCATAGGTGGGAGTGGAAATTCCCTTGCACAGTGTCCTGGTTGTTAGAATTTATGGAACACTACTGGACCTATGCCTCTTCCAAGTACTCCTCCACCTCTGTATCCACCTTGATCTCCTCTTGGTGCATTGTATTGAGGTACCTGATTGTACTGCTTGGGGTTATACTGTGGTTGTGCATTATTATACTGAGGTTGCGCACTATTTTATTGTTGATGCACAGTGTTGTATGGGGGTGGTACCTAGTTAAACTGAGGTGCATCTTTCCCTGTCATCATTTATTCTTGTGCCCTATATGTGTCTGACATTATTTCCTGCATCAAGTCCATTTTCCTACAATCTTTGTCATCATGACCCACTGATTTGGAAAATTTGCAATATGAACTCTTGGGTATTGTCTGATACTTTTTCTTCATTGGACAATGATATGGATCATTTTCATGTGTTTTACATATCTTTCACCATGGTCCTCCTATTGGAAAAGGGTTTGGTAGCCCTGTTTCCATGTACTGCGTGAAATTTGGGCACTCATTCGTGTGGTGTCCTTTTGTCCTACATGTGGTACACCAAACAAATTCTCTTTTCTCTTTGCCCCTATTCTGGTTTAGTTGAAATGTGAGGTTCTTCAGATCCTCCTTCATCTCCTCTATTGCTAGATCTATCTTATGATACTAGTTCTCTTCGAGTTGTAGGGATGCCTCTAGAGCCTCTTCCTGTGTTTGAAACTTTTTCTACATTAAAGGGCATTTCAGGTTTGGTAGAAGTGAATTCACAAAGATATGTCTATGTTTCATATTCGTCATGACATACTTCAATTTTCCCTTCAATCGTTTGACTCTCTGATCAATATCCCAATCAAACTTTCCTGGTTTCTATCTGATATCAATCATCTCATTCATGTACTAATATTCTGAACTAGGCTTCTGAAATTTGTTTATCAGTAGCTTCTTGACATATGCAATCATCTTTTTGTTCATGGTGGATTGTTTACAACTAATCTCATGTACCCGTCTAGTGCATGGTCTCTTAGTGTGATATCTAACTACGCAAGTTTTTTATACTCATCTATGATCTTATTTTCTTCCCAAATATTCTCACAAATAAACAAGTGTTTTTCAAGATCCTATGATGCTTCTCCCTTGAATTCAGGTAACTTGATGGTGGGATCATGTCCCGCCATATTGAACAGTGATGAACTATGACCTACACACAATGTAGATACTTGATTATTACTTCTTGAACTGGCTCCTCCAGTTTTTTCTCCTTGGTTGGGTGCACTTCTTGATATCCTTCTTTCACTAAAATTCGGTTGTCTAAACGGTGGTGTTATTTTTGGTGTATTAGTCACTCACGGGTTTATGGGTTCCACACTAACACTGACATGGATAGGAGTTTTTCCTTCTATTCTTTCCCTTGGACCTCTCATCTTGCTTTCATATGTTTCACGTAGGATTTCCTCAATATGTTTCATAACACATAGATCCTCTACCTCTTCTTCATCACTTTCCAATCCCTCTCTCTATGATATGGCTCTCTTCTTATTATTCATCTTATATTGGCAGGGTACTCCACTACGCGTTTTTCTAGTTGTTACCATGATCTGCTTGATCTGATCTTCCTCCATCATGATTGGGTCCAAGGACTCCTCCTTCTTTCCTTTATCCATATATTCCTCCATTTCTCCAGCTCTTGTTAGTGCTTCCCCCCTTCCCCCATACATGTAGGGAAGTTTAGTTGTCTGATGCCATAATCATCATACCTTTGTTATATAGTAAGATCTTGATGGAATTATACATCGGTATGATATACCTACCTATGGGTCCCTTCAAGAACTCTTTCTTTGTTTCATTGTAAGACTTCATGGTATCTACTACAAATTCTGTGATAAATCCCGCAACAATACTATCTAGCCAGAAATCTACTACACCCATAAATTTATTATTAACTTGTTGTAACTACACGATCTCCACATGATTCCACTTGATCTGTCTTATTCAATTTGTAGGGTGTTTTTATTTAAACCTCAATAGCCACTCCTGCAACACATGCATGAAATTACATAAAAATACTTCATGCAAGTCAATAAACATGTACTTGTCCAGATATTTGTGCGGTGTTATTTTAGGGTTTCTTTTGTCTTTCTACACAAACTCCATATCCTTTGTTTTCAACTAGATTTTGATCACTTCCTTCGTTGGATTCCACGGTTTGAACATTCCCTTCTATATGTTCATTTTCTATGTGATTCTTTCATGAATCCCACTCACTCAATCCCATGCAATTCCTGCCGGCAACATAACCATTTGTTGGTTACTACTCTCTCTTCCTACTTCTTGGGTCGACCCAAGTTCAGATCTAAACAAGCTTCAATCAAATCCCTCTAAAACTATCGGTCCTCCTAGTAAACCAAAAGGAAATGCAACACACAGAGTGTACTATGCAGTCTCACCCGAGATAGTTCTATGGGTGACTGCAATGCTCATATGCTTGCAGTCTAGGAAAGAGTGGGGATCTGGGATTATATTTACTCTTCTTAGGCCTTGATCCGATTTCTCTTTCTATTATTCTTAATATTCATTCATCTGCTAAATCTATGCATGCATTCTACCAGATATAACATATAAAAGATCTCATAGAGTTATCCATTCATCCATTCATAATCCAACTACTTGTAGAAGGAAAACATGCAATCAATCACATCACATAGCACATATATTACCATGGTTCACCCCCTTCTCGGCTATGTCCACAAATATCTAGATCTTAGGATCTTTTATTATGGTTCTATAATATATGGTGCCACACACACTATAATTATGATCATATGATCAAAACAGATTCCATGATCCCTGTGAGGCTGATTAGATCACACTAGGGCCCTCAACCTGCGATCTAACCCTTAGGATCTAGTGGCTTGACTCTCCTACAACTCAACCACTTACATAATTGGTATTATATCTTATAACAGTTCCCTTCATCTAACATTACAAAAMTGAGTAAACAATAATAACATCCAAAAATCGACTGACCAACCATGAATCCCCYGACYTAGACCTCCTAGGTCTTTATTTATACTAATTCTYAGCTCACCAGTTGTTACAATCTCTTACAAAACCCCTAACCCTAACGAGGTTATGTTTTCTTGCATGTGTGCCTTTCATGCTCTCTTCTTTTGCATGTGGCTTTTCCTCTCACATACTGCTTTTCCTGCCAGCTGTCTTTTTCCTTATTAAGCTCTACCTTCCAAAAATGGCTTTTCCTCAAAATTGGCCTGCGCCCAACAATGCATGCCTCTTATTTTTTGGGATTAGGAGAGAGTGTGGGCCCCTAAGCATGACATAATTGGAAGTTTGGCTTAAAATACCCATGGAATTAAAGGACTAATAAAATTAGTGGGCTCAAGGTGCCTTCAAAACCAAATATTGATGATGTTTTTTCCCCAACAATGTATAAGTAAAAATATTTGATTCTTTTACAAGGGAATTTATTCACTCTAGATCTTAATTTTTTGTAGTTAAAGAGGGTGAAACTGAGACTAAAATTAATAGAAACCAAATATCTGTATGGAGCATCATATTTTGTCATATTAGATAAATTTCTCTTCCTTCCACTTTTGTTCTCCTTCATTCTCATTTTGATTGTAAGCATTCTTTTAGTACCAGGTTTTGTAGAGGAGAACAAGAAATCCTAGGATAGTTTTCTTTGTAATCCCAACCCATGGTGATTTTTTTTACTAATATAATGGTTTTATTATATCTAAAACTTATATAGTCCCCAAGATTGAAACTAATTTTTGTTTATCAAACTATTGGATTCATTATGAAATTATGACCGAGGTTGTAGCCTTTGGTTTGGAATTAATGAAATCAAGTTATGTTGTGTTTCTCTTCTTCATTTTCCATCTTATATTATGTTGAGTAAGATAATGGATATGTGATTTCCTTTCCCATTAGTTTCCTTTATGATAAATATGTTCTAGGAAAGTAGTTCTACCTCCTCCTAAGCCCATATTTGTTTTCTTTGAGTTTTTTTTGTAGATTAACTAGATATTAGTGCCCATAGTTTACAATATTGTTCACATGGATGAAATTTTTCAAAACCCCCCCGCTAGTTGGCTCCATTTTGAAATTTATCTAACTAAAACCCAAGACCTTATTCCTATTCAAAATCCATAGTAGATATTGACTACATGAAAAATTTTCTTTAAATTATAAATATAGTTGGAGCTTCATCTATTTAACATGTTTTCTTTGAGTGTTAGACAAGGAATCTTTCCTTAGAAAAAAATGATGGTACCATTCCTCTAGCAAGAGAAATAGCTCTAATGTATAGAGTGGAATAGAAAGGTACTTACTACACAGTATGCCTTGGAATTTAGACACAGTGTGAGATACATGGGACAACTTTAGGGAAAATATAGGAACTCATTCCATTGCTAAGGACCTATCTTATTATATACATAATTTGTTCTCTATTTGGAGAGGAAACACATTTATAGATGATATTTGTGGATAATGTTTTTGAATGGGTCTATTTATTGGATCAATTACCACCTTCCATAGATATAATTTTATTTCTCTCTCTAAAAAATTCAAAGAGTGGCTCGAAAGCTAACTCCACAAGGGAAAGTATTCACCTCAATGAGATGGATTCTAGATAATTTCACAAGATCCAATTCCAAAGGAGGYTTKTTCTCTCTAGTATTAAATCTAGAATATTTTTGGAAACAAAGACAAATGCCTCTAGGCCCATTTGTAGGTAAGCAACCAGATTTTACTATTCCATTATCCATTGTTGTATCTAAGTGCATTTATATTTCTATGATACATTTCCATATCTCGGTGATATCATAGGAACAAATGTATAAGCATATGGCATTTATTGTCCTTGTTACGGGAATTATCGGTAAATGAAGACATAAACAAATCTCCCTAGATCCACCTAGATCTAGAACAAAATAGAACAGAACATGACGCTTTTCGTAAGCTCTAATAATTGAGTTTATTATCTAGCAAGAGATGGGAAACATACCATTTAAATATTGCTTCCTCTTTTCATTGTCGTCCTAGCTCCACTCCAATGCTCCTGTGATATTGTATCTGCAAGGGAACATAAGCCAACCAAAGTTAAAGCAATATAGCACACTCAAAGAGAACCTATGTATGTGATCAAGGAATCATACAATAAAACGAGATGAGTTTTATGGGAAAGAAACATATCATTGTATTATATAGTAATGAAATTAGAGATTACAACCAAAGCCTTGATGTTGCAAGGTCCCCTTCCGATGACCCTTTTATCCAACACACACACTTGCTCCAACCTTGAATCAAGAAAATTCACAATGACTTGATAAACTAAGATGAAGCCCTCAAGTATGGACTAAAGTAGAATTTCTCATCCAATTCTTAGCCTATTCAATATTAATCTTGCATGAATAAACCTTCATTAACCTTAGAAATCCCTCTTTATATAGGGGAAAGAGATATGGTTGAAGAGATTAGGATGATACCACCAAATCAGAGAAGCAAGTAGGATACCAACCATATAGATGCCACGTCATCTTCTAGAAGATCCCCTTCTAGAACTTTAATGAAGTTTGACCTTTTCTTAGCCTTTTGACATCGTCGCACCCCAGCTGTATAGCAGCTTGCAGAGACATCGCAAACCAATTTTAGGGCAGAGTGCGATGACTAGGCATCGTCGCACCTTGCTTATGATGCATCCTGCGACGACCTTCCTTAATAGGTTTTTTGATAAGAAGAAGTCAATCACCTTTCTCATGAATATAGGCTCTTTTGGGAACATTAACACATGTTTGTCAATAGATCACCAAGATGACCAAAATAATGTGTAACAATCCCACCCCTAATATATTTTTCAAGAGACATTCCTTTTTTAACCTATTTAAAAAATTGAACACCCTATTCTCTTATAAAACCCCACTTGGGAAGAAGAATAATCCAAGTCCCATATGTTCATTTGTTGACCTTGAAACATCCCCATATTTTTGGGCCATATTATCACTCCAATTATTCAAACCCTTAGGATCTTAATCATTATTTTGGGCTCCTCCCCATTTGTGTATACAATCCCCAATCCCTCATATGGTTGTCCAGATCCCTCTTCATCCCTAGATAATGGATAGGCTTAAACCATTGATCCTACCCCCTAGAAAACCATGGGGACCTACTTGATGGCTACCTCAAATTTTTACCAAGATTCAATGGGGATAACTGTATTATCACAAAATATCACATTTCTTCTTTCTAGGATTACACAGACGACGTTTATGTGGAAGATGATGATGTTTTCTCTAGAATGCTTTCTCATGAAGCTAGGAAATGGTTTAGGAAGATGCTAATTGGTTCTCTAAAGCATTCGACGTAATTTCATGAAGACTTCCTTAAAGAATCGGGGGTCAAGAAATATTACAAGTATTTCCTCACTGGTTTCAACACCTTGAGAAGGAATAATGGTGAAACAATTCCTAATTTCACCAACATATTCTGTAGGTTATATCATAGAATTCCTAAAATTGTTAAATCCTCAAAACCTATAAAAATGGTACCATACATTGCTGCTTTATAGTATTATTTTTATATTCATTTAATGGAAATAAAATGTAATATACCAGATATAAAAAGTATGCAGAACAGAAATAAAATGCGAGAAATGGCAGAATAACAACAATATAACTAGAACAATCACCACAATAGAATTGAAATGATATAAGAACAACAACAGAAATAACACTTTGATTCTGAAAGCAATGTTCACAGGCCTCTTCGAGGGGGCAACCTCCAGTTGAGCAATGCTCTATTACAATATTATCCAAGCTAGGGTTCTCATACCCTCGACTCCTATTTATACTAAATATGTCTATTAAAAGAAGCATATAGAGGAAGATCCTTCTAGAAAGGGAAGCTTCTATTAGGTTTTCTTACATCCGCCTTATTCTATTTTATTGAAAGGCCTTATTAATATTGACCTTTATTACATCTGAATATATTATTCTATCTATGTGCGGGTTAGGACCCTAGCATGTCTGCCCTCTTAAAACCAACCTTGTCCTCAAGGCTTGAGATGAGGAAATTGTTGCAGAATGGTAGTTGGTCCCAAGTGGCATCTGCTGGAGTTGTATCTTTCCATTGGACTAGCACTTTCTTGATGGTTCTTCGACGTAGGCGATGCTCACACTGGTCCAAAACTTATTCTGGTTGTAGCCAAATGGACCCTTCTTCAACTAGCTTGGGAAGGTTGGTTTAGATTTGGCACTTAGCTCCAATCACCTTCTTTAAGAATGAAACATGAAAAACAGGATGTAGCTTCGAATGGTTGGGCAAAGCTAACTAATAGGATACTTGTCCCACATGCTTGAGAATGGTATAAGGACCATAAAATTTGGGCTCTAAATTCTGACAATGCTCGACCTTGAGGGAAGTTTGCTTGTAAGGTTGCAATCGAAGAAACAACTAATCCCCTTCTACAAATTGATGTTCAGAGTGACCTTGATCTGCTTATTGCTTCATGTGATTCTGTTCCATGAACAAATTATCTTTGAGTGTACGGAGAATAGCCTCTTGAGCTGTAAGTGTTTGGTCAACCACCTAGACCTTTGAGGCACCAGATAAGTATGAGAGAACTGAAGGTGGCTTCTATCCATATACCACTTCAAAATGAGTCATGCATGTAGCTGTATGGTATGAAGTGTTGTACCACCATTCAGCTAAGGGTAACCATTGAGTCCACTGATGTTGCTTTTCTGAGGCAAAACACCTCAAATATGTTTCCAAACACTTGTTGACAACTTCCATTTGGCCATCAGTCTGGGGATGATAAGATGTGCTGAGATGCAATTTGGTGCCTTGTATCTTGAATAGTTCTTGCCAAAAATTTCTTGTGAAAGTTGGGTCGCGATCATAAACAATAGAGTGCAGCATGCCATGAAGCTTGAAGACCTGATCCATGAAAATTGGAGCCATTGTGGATGTTATAAACGGGTGTTGAGGGGTGCAAAAATGAGCATACTTGGAAAGGCAATCAACAACCACCATGATGACTGATTTATTTCCTGATTTGGGTAATCCGGTAATAAAATCCATAGAGATATCCTTCCAAGTAGAAGGTGGAATCGGGAGCAGTTGTAGTGTGCCCGAAGATTTGATTGTTTTTCCCTTGTTGTGTTGACACACATCACATTCAGCAACAAAATTATGAATGTACTATTTCATACCATCACAGAAAAAGGAACATTTGACCCTGTCATAGGTTTTGGTGAACCCGGAGTGCCCTGTTGTGGGTGTAGCATGAATCTTAGAAAGTACCTTGGATTTAAGCTTTGATTGTTTACTTAAATACAAACGACGTTTGTATCGAAGTTCATCATGGAACCAAGAGTACCCTGGCGAAGTTGGAGCATTGGATTGCAATTGTTGGATCATATGTGAACTTTTGGGATCTTGTAGCCATTCCCGGCGAATGGCTTGGAGCCAATCTGGTACAATGAATGAAAGGGAAAAAAGGGATCCTTCATCTTCATATTTTTGGGAAAGTGCATCCGCAACCAAATTGTCTTTTCCTTTCTTGAAAATGATCTCATAATCATATCCAAAGAGCTTAGTCACCCATTTTTGTTGTTCTGGAGAGGAAATGCATTGTTCCAGAAAACACTTGAGGCTTTGATGGTATGTCTTAATTTGGAAACATTGCCCCAATAGATAATGGCGCCATAGATCAACGACATGTAGAATAGCCAACATTTCTTTTTCATAGATGGGTTTTCCTAGATTTCTTTCAGATAGTTGCTTATTGGTAAAGGCCAAAGGTCGACCCTCTTGCATAAGGACAACACCAATTCCTTTCCCTGAGACATCACATTCCAACACAAAGGTCTTTGTGAAATCGGGAAGGGCGAGGACTGGAGTGGTGCACATGGCCATCTTCAAGGTTTGAAAATCTTGAGTAATGGCTGGAGTCCAAGTGAAAGAGTTCTTTTTTAGGAGAGCAGTGAGAGGTGCTGCAATCTTCCCATAATTCTTAACAAACTTGCGATAATACCCTGTTAAGACCAGAAATCCATGCAATCTCTTAAGAGTCTTTGGGTGAGGGCAGTCTTGCATAGCTTCAATACTTTTAGGATCCATTTTGACGCCATTCTTTCCATCCAGATGACCCAAGTATTCTATTTCTGAAGTGCCAAAAAAAAATTTAGATTGTTTTAGGAAAAGTTGGTGCTGAGAGAGTAGATGGAGAACTTGATCCGCATGAGCAAGATGTTTTGTCTAGGTTTTTCTATAGATGAGGATATCATCAAAGAAAACTAAGAAAAAATGGCGGAGAAAAGGATGAGAGACATGATCATGAGGCTTTGGAAGGTGGAGGGGGCATTACACAAGCCAAAGGGCATGACCAAAAACTCATAGTGGCCCTCATGAGTTATAAAGGTAGTCTTGGGAATGTCTTCCTCTTTCATACGTATCTGGTGGTAGCCCAAATGAAAATCAAGTTTAGTGAAGAATTGGGTGCCACTCAATTCATCCAAGAGGTCATCAATGACATGAATGGAGAATTTGTCTTTGATGGTAAGTTTGTTGAGGACACGAAAGTTAGGACACATTCGCCAAGAACTTTCTTTCTTCAGGACCATGACCACAGGCGAAGAGTAGTGGCTCGTACTAAGGTGGATAACACCTGCATTAAGGAGTTCCTGGACCATTTTCACAATTTCATTTTTTTGGGAAAAGGGGTGACGATACGGACGGATATTGGGAGGAAGGATTCTGGGTACAAGGGGAATGGAATGATCATGAACACCATGGGAAGGAGGGAGTCCTTGGGGAGTGGAAAATACCAATTGATGTTTAGAAAGGATGTCTTGGAGGTCTTGCAGGACCGAGGGTGTTTATGTTGCTTGTATGGCATGGAATTGGGTGATAACACCAAAATGACCTTTTTTGAGCATCTTTTCCATGCGATGGGAACTAATGATCTCAGGTGAACCGACGATGATGCCTTGGAACTTATATTGGTGGCCCTCCTGGTCAAATTTCATGGTTAAGTCTTTAAAATCCATGAGAATGGGGCCCAAAGTCCTTAGCCAGTCTGCACCCAACACAATGTCACAACCTTCCTTGTCGATAGCAAACATATGGGATTTCAGGTGGTAGTCACCAATTTGGAGACACACATTTTCACAATGCCCTCCACATTTCATGGAACCACCATTGGCAATCATGATTTGGAAATTATTGATGGCATGGATGTAGCAATGAGTTTCTTGGGC
>JASDQU011179950.1:2689-26053 GCA_032191745.1 Picea mariana
TGAAGGAATAGCGAAGAAGTGAGCAAACTTGGTGAGTCTATCCACCACGACATAAATGCAATCCTTCCCCTGCACCCTGGGTAACCCGGTGATGAAATCCATGGAGATGCTTTCCCATTTCTGATCTGGAATGGGCAATGGCTGTAACAATCCGGCCGGATGGGTGTGCTCCACCTTGTTCCTCTGGCAAGCTCCGCACTCCTGAACATGCTTCAGTATGTCTCCTTTAAGGTTCTTCCAAGTGAACCTCTCCCGGACCTGCCTGTAAGTCTTCAAGAACCCCTGGTGTCCTGCTAATGGTGAGTCATGGGCTGCCTGCATGATCTTCTGCCCGATGTGCGAACCTGGGACCAAATAAATTCAGCCTTTGTACTAGATAACATCATCCACCACTCTGTAACTGTCATCTGTAACCTGTCCATCCAAAACCTCACAAGCAAACTTGTTCTTGGAATACTCTACCAGTAGAAGACTCTTCCAGTCTTCTGATATGTCCATCAAAGATAGAGTAGGGGGCATCCTAGAAAGAGCGTCGGCTACCACATTGTTCTTCCCCTTCACATACTCAATCTCAAAATCGCAGGCCTGGATCTTACTCACCCACTTCTGTTGTCTGTTATTCAGTTCCTTCTGATCCAAAAAGAACCGAAGGTTGTTGTGATCCGTCTTGACCTTGAACCTGTTGCCCACTAGATAGTGTCGGAATTTGGCCAATGCATGCATGATGGCCAACATCTCTTTATCATAAATAGAGTAGAGCTTCTCGTAATCTCTAAGCTTTCGACTGTCAAAAGCTATGGGATGATTCTCCTGCATAAGCACCGCTCCAATACCTACTCACGATGCATCACACTCCAACACGAAGGGTTGGGTAAAGTCCGGAAAAGCTAAGACCGGGCATGAACTCATGATGTCCTTCATTCTATCGAAGGCTGCCTGTGCCTCATCTGTCCACTTAAAGGCCCCCTTCTTGGTCAAATCTGTCAGTGGGGCTGTCAGCTAAGAAAAACCCTTCACATACCTCCGGTAGTAAGATCATAAACCCATGAAGCTCTTTAACTCTATAGTGTTCCTCGGCGGAGGCCAATCACGAATCGCTTGGATCTTGTCCCAGTGCACCTGCACTCCCTGATCTCCAATCACATGCCCCAGATAGAGCATCTCTGTCAACCCAAACTCGCATTTGGACAACTTTGCATACAACTCATGTCTGTCTAGTATGCCCATCACATCATCTAGATGTTGGAGGTGTTCCTCCCAAGTGCGGCTGTAGACCAAAATGTCATCAAAAAAAACCAACAAGTACTTCCTGAACTGCTTGCTAAACGTGTGGTTCATGCAAGACTGAAATGTGGCAGGGGCGTTGGTTAGCCCAAAAGGCATCACCAAGAACTCGTAGTGCCCATAGGGGCACCTGAAGGCTGTCATGTACTCATCCCCCTCTCGCATCCTGATCTGATGATAGCCCGACCATAGATCAATCTTCGAAAAGTATTTGGCCCCTCTCAACTCATCCATCAACTCATCAATCCGGGGTATAGGGTACCTATTCTTGATGGTCCTCTTGTTGAGGGCTCGGTAATCAATGCACATTCTGAGGGTCCCATCCTTCTTCTTTACCAGCACTACAGAAGAAGCGAAAGGACTCGAACTCGGTCTGATGTGGCCCATCGCCAGTATCTCCTTGATGGTCTTTTCGATCTCATCCTTATAGGCCTTGGGGTGCCTATACGGGGTGGTAATCACTGCTCCCGTACCCTCCTCTAACTCGATGGTGTGCTCAAAGCCCCTGTCTGGAGGCCTACCGGGAGGTATATCACCAAAGACCTTCTGGTGCTTTTTAAGAAGGGCCTTTATCTCTCTCGGAAAATTGGGCTCCCCGCCCTTAGGCTTCTGCACTGAAATCTGAAACTCTGCAATCCATGCAATGTCGTCCTGCCTCATCACTGCCTCCATCTTCTTTACGGTCACTACCTTGGGCGGGTAAGTGTTCATGCCTCTCAGAACCACTCTCTTGCCATCCTGTCCCTGAAACTCCATCTCCATAGTCTGGTAGTTAGTGGTGTATTTCCCTAAGGAGTATAACCACTGAACTTCCAACACCACATTGGTGTCAGGCACCTTCACCACGAAGAAGTCATCGGTAACCGTGTAGTTCCCTAGGCTCAATGTCATCCGTGGGACATATCTGGTGCAGTTTAGGGTGTTCTCCCCCGGTATGATCACTGAAAAGCCCTCAAAGGCTTCGGTGGTAATGCCCTTCCGCTCTACCAATGAAGCATCGATAAAATTGTGAGATGCCCCACCATCCACCAACACCGTCACTCCGTGTCCCTGTACTCCTCCCCTCATCCTGAAGGTATGAAACCGGGGGATCCCTGAGAGTGATGCTATAGTCCCCTGTTTTTCCATCGATGCCTGCTCTGCCTCTGCCATCGGTGGATCCTCCTCCTACCCTTGTTCTCCTATCTCCTCATCCTCCCTGCTATCTAAGAACACCTCTATGTAGTGTGCCTTGGCCTTGCCTGAACACCTGTGAGCTGGTACCCATGGTTCCTGGAAACTGAAACACAGCTTCTTCCTCCTTAGATCCTGCCTGGTAGCATCATCCATCCTGTTCCTGCCTGTCCAATCCCTCTGTGGGTGTCCTGCCCAGTCTCTCTGCTATTGTCCTGTGCCATCCCTCTGTGATGTTCCCCTGTCATTGAACTTCGTGGGGAAGTTCGGTCTCGGGGTGAACTTGGGCTTGGGTACTGACTCATGTAGGTCTCTAGCCCTGCTAAGTGCATCCTGTAGCGAAGTAGGCTTGTAAGCCTTCACCCATCCTCGAAGTGGCTCTGTTAGCCCCTCTGTGAATAGCATCACCAATCGGACCTCGGAGATATCGGTGACCATCACTAATATCCTCTGGAAATCTGATATAAAGGCCTCTGCCGAACCAGTTTGTTTCAACTGTGCCAAGTCTATGAAGGACAACTCGGGATCTCTCCTATCAAATCTATGCACCAGTCTTGCTATAAACTCGGCATAGGTGACAATATGGGCATGTCCCAGAGTGGACATCCCGTGGTACCACCAGTCCTGTGCCTCACCCTCTAAGTGCAATGTTGCCAACTTAATGGCATCGGTCTCCGCCATGGGGTTTAGCTGGAAGTAGGTGTCGAGCTTCTGCACCCAAGCTCGTGCAGTGCACTTCGACGTCCCATCGAAGTATGGTAAAGTGAGCTTGCCCACTGTGCGTAGTAACTCGTAGCTCTGCGTGGGACCCCTGTTGAAGAACCTCGACCTGTTTCTCCCCTTGAAGCTACAAAACTCAGCAAAAGTCATAGCTTCTCTCAATTCTGCATCCATGGCCTTATACTCCTGGAAATAGGCTGCTAATGGCTCGTCCTGCTCGACCTGCCCTCCTGTACCTGTCTCCGGTGGTCCTAAGAACTTTGGCATGGTAGACCTAGGAATCTCACTGTAGTCGTGAGGGCGGTTCTGAGGGTTGGTCCTGGAAGTGATCACCTCAACATGAGGTTTGTGTGTGTTTCCCCCTTCTTCCATCTACCCTCTCTTGTTTCTCTCCCCCCTTTCTTCATCATGCTTACTCCCTAGAGCATAACCTGTGATTCTGCCCATGAACTCTCGGGTCTCTCTCTGGCCCTCTGCAATGTTCTGTAAGGCTTTCATAAGCCCTTTGATCAAACCATCCTCTCTGTCCTCTATCAGATTTTCATTTATCCCTGGAGTGCCCTCCATTTCTTCTTCTCTGCCCTCTACGCTTCTATACCTTTTGCGCCTATAAGCGATGTTCTGCAGCCCTTCCTCAGTCATCAATGTCCCCCACAGCTGGCCAAGATCATGCTCTGATACCACTGAAATATTCTAGGTTGCAAAGTGATAAAAACCTCCTTAATCTGGTATGGGACTTTCGTCAAACACTTGGCAAACTTCTGTAATTGATGGTTGTAGATGAAATTCTAATGGACTGCAATATATTACTTGGGTTTGCTTGCTGTTTTATTAGTTTTCTGACCCCTTATACCTCCCCAATGAGATGCATAACATGTGATTCGACATTTAAGGAAAACCCATAAAATAATAATGAAAATGTTCACATGCAATTGGACAAACACTAACTCTGGCTATTATTTCTTTATTGAATATTAATGTTGCACTAATGACAGTCAAAATTGAGGTTGAAGTACCTCTCAAAGATAGATAGAATGTCTGCTATAGAAATCGTGGAGCCTTTCTTCATACACAGCCGAGAAGAGACACTCCAAACTGCCCCCACGAGTTGATAAGAGGATGCGCCTTAGGTGATTGTTGTCTTGTTGTTTGGTTGAAGTGTTGTGGCAGCCCCAAACTCCAGCGATACCCCTCTGCAATGCAAACACGGCTAGCAAATAGAGAGTGACCATCAGCAGTGTCACCCTTTCCCTCACACGCAGCACAAGGAATAATACTCAGCCAAGGAATAAGACACACGGCCAGCTCCAAATGAACACGCAGCACCCAAGAAAGTCGTCCAGCAGGGACCACCAATGGAGATCATGCCCCAATCAAAGAAATCCATCCTGAAGGCTGGGAAAACTCGACTCCAATAGACCACACGCAGCAGAGAAGTAGATGTTGCGTCTAGTTCAAGGGAAAACGCCCACTACTACCCACGTGCCAAAGAAAACGTCTTCTCTTCTCCAGAACTGAAAATGAAATCCTTCTCGGACAAATCTCCTTGGATCACAATGCCAACTACCTGCAAATGAAAAGCCTGAATGGCTTCCCCAATCTCCCGGCTAGGACAGATGGTTTCACTGCCGAATCCGAGTGCCGAAATGGGTTTCCAGCTGAAACCCTCGTTTGCTCACCGAGCTCTTCTCCAAATTCAATTTCTCAAAATGAATAATCCTTTCCAACCCTCCACCGTCCTTTTTGTCTTTCACTTTTCTTTTTCTCCATTAAAATATTCATTTAATTAATAATTGGAGAGAAATACCCTCAAAGAGGGGTTTAATATTAATAAACTCACTTTTCCTAAGTTTCACTTTATAATTCGAAAGTGACTTTACCAATATCATTTCCTTAGCTCGTCCGTCTAATGGTTTACAGGAAATTGTGTAAACCACCACGGTATTCTGACTGCCTAGGAGAAATGGGACATTACAGATGAGGTATCATTTTTACCGATACATATTTGATGCAGATGATGATAGCATTCTTTCGAGAATGATGATGTTGCCAATGAAGAAAACTTTCGATGACTCGTAAATATGCTAGCCAATGTTTCAAGATGATATTGACGATACTGTCCTCCGGATGCCACTGATGATGCGGACCTCTCTCGCCTGATGCTGATGAAGAATACCCTTCTTGTTAAGGGGGAGTGTTGAAATAATGTAACTGCGAAGAGCATTCTTATTATTATTAGATTAAATCCCCATTGCGGATTAATCATGTCATTATTATTATTGTTGTTATTGGATTAATCCCCATTGTGGATTAATCATGTCGGTAATTGTATAAGGACCAAATCCCCTTTTGCGGATTAGTCATCGGACAATTATAAAGGGCAGAATAAGAAGTCGGCCCCAGCAGTTATTATGGAAGACCCAGAATTAATTAAAGGTGGCTTTACCCACCCAGAGTGAGAGGTCGGCCCTGTTAGTGGTGCCCTTTCACACGTGCCAATTTTGTATATATAGGAGGCTAGCGCCTCACTTCTAACACACAACTCACTTGCTCATTATCTTATGAGGCAAGCTGCAATTACCAGTTAGAGAGAGGAGAAGAAGAGTGGCGCATCTCTTGGGGAGGATTATCTGTATTGGTTTGAGTTATCTCTTGACCATTGTATAAGCTATTTATGATAAGGAAGTTTTTGTTGGGTTTTCTTCCCCTAGAGGGTTTCCCAGGATAAATGTTGTGTCTCTTGTGAATGTGTATTTCTCAGTGATCTTGTTCCTATGATGCTCTTATCTATTGAAATGCAAAGAACTACAATAATGGCATAAACATTAACACCTAGTAGGGAATACCCCCCTTGAGTCGAAGGAGAGCCATCCTAAAGCAACAGAGGATAGGTTGTTGAGATGACAATGGTGACCTTCCTAGAGGTTGCCCTCGGATTGTACCTTGTGGATTAGGGCTTTCATCATCGCGTACAATTTGGGTGCTAACAGAGACAATATAAGGGGAGAAGCCCCTTCATTGGGAGAATAGGCAAGCCTGTGTTCATTTTAATTGCAGGAAGAAGCCATTGAAGGTTAGGAACATGTGCTATTATCTTCCTAAAGAACATTAGAGACTGTTTTTGCAGATTGAGGGCCATTATTTGATGTAAAGAGGTGTAATAATGTACTTTGCATCCTTCTTAATGGATCGGTTCATCGTTTGAAGCGGACCCGGAGATGTAGCCCATATGGGTGAACTCCATTATCAATTTGCTGAGTATTACCCATGTTATTTCAGTTCTTGTTTTAAATTTCAGTCTTTAAATACTGATTTTTAATTAATTAAGCCAATTTTTTAACAAAATTGTGGGAAATTGAAAAGTTTGTTATAAGAATCCGAATTAGTGGAACGAAGTATTTAGCACTAATTTCAGATCACAAAGCATCCTTGAAGGGAGAGGCAATGTAATGAATATTAAATATAAAAATAAATAATAAATATTACATCATCATAATAAGAAGAAGTGAAGAGACACAACCATTCACCTTTGTGACTAGTCAATGCATATAAGTATACCGTCACAAGTTACATTGTATCATCTATCAATCATCTTATCCATTCATGATCAATTATATTAGTAATTATATCCTACATCAATTTCAAATCCTTGTCCTTCTTATGTTGGATATTTTGTAAATGAACTATTGTTCATTGCACCTGGTGCAATCCATAGGCAACTTTGACGAAATTGATACCCCATGGTCACGATCATTAGCTGAAGGGGTGTTTTCGTAGCACGCGAGACACTTCCACCACATTGTAATATCTCACATCAAATAATAGTCGCTTGCTAGTGTTCATTGGAAGCATTTCAACCAAAAAAGGATGTGGGCAGATGGTATTCTTTACAAAATCAGTTCCTTTTTTGTGGACCTATCATTTCTCAACTTCTAAATATTGTTCTTTATAATTCACATTAGCTCACGGTAATGTCAAATAAGATGTTCAGTCCTAGTGAGCATGAATTAGCACACAAATTCTAAAACTATTGCCATTGGTTTTCTAGAAAAGGCATTGAAATCCAATTCAAGCAAACATTTCTATTGAAACAGTCCGGTGTAAGACTAATTACAGACCTGAAATCACTTTCCACATTTATCCATTTTCTCAACCAAGATAGAAAAAAGGGTTGATTTATTCTAACCTTAGTCAAAGGCTTTCCTTTCTCAACCACTAGCACCTTTAGTTGAGGCATCACATTTTTAGCTCTAATTGCTCCAAATATACCAGCTGCTCCACCTCCAATTACCACGAGCACTTGTTCATATGACTGCATGACATCACTTTACAGTATAAAGGTCAAAAGTATAAGCCAACACAGTAAATCTAAACAAATTCTTGATTTACATTTTCTTGATTAATTTTAAATAGCAAAGAACTCAATTTTTAGGCTTTCTCGACTAGATTCATGCTATTTTAACATTAGCAATTGCTTTTCCTAATTGCAAGAATCCTACAGATTAAGGTACTTCATTCTGGAATAGTTTGAATTTTAACATTGTACTTTCCTTTGACAACACATGTATGTATGAATAAAACAAGCCAGATCTGCCTACAAGCGTACCGTATTTCTAGGGATCCATACCAGATATTATTTACTTGTACCCAACGTACAACCATTCCTTCATACTTATGCAACCTTGGTCTAAGTTGATGAGGTGCTTATAATTCCTAACTTTTCTCTTATCTAAGGTTTTAGGGTGTCATAAGGTCTTAAATGCTCTATATCTCAAATATGTTATTAATTCCATGAGATCCACCATAAGATATGGCATCAAGCCTTTAGCGAACCACTTTACATACTCTTTAAATCATGCTTGGGTTAAGTTTCCTTCTCAAGAATTTTTGTTGGAGTTATAACTTGGATTCTATCGTACTTCATTTCTCTTAGTTTTATTTTACATAATAGAATAGATAAGATATGATAAGATAATTTATTAATATCCAATGAATGACCACAATAAGTAGTTCAATGGGACTGAAGAGTACATCTAATGTCAATATATACTATATAGTGGGAATGCAAAATCGATGCTAGTAAAGACAAATAGAAATCTAAGAAGCTAGCTAAAAGAAGATATCCAAAGTACATGAAAATGGAAATGGAGAATGCTAAAACCAAATGAGACGATGCTCATTACAAAAGGGAGGATGTCAAGGCCTATTGGTGGTGTTACCTCCCCAGTTGTTGTTAAGCCCTAAATAGTGGCTCATTACCCATTAATTGGGGCATATTACATTAGTAACGTTATTTTATTTATGTCGGCTTTAGTCCATTAGTTGTAATTATACCTCCTAGTCTCCAATATATACCAAGGAGGCCAAAATACATAATAATATTGTTTTACACTAAATGTCATAATTTAAAATCTTAATCAAGCAAAAGTGAAGACGTCATGCCCTTTTAGGGTGACGATAGCCCTTCTTAGGGCAACGTGGGCCTCCTAGAGAAAAACGTTAGCCCTCCTTGGGCCTCTGGAAGCTGTCACACGTGCCAAACATGCCACAACTTCCTCCCAAAACTCCCATATCGTTCGATGACGTCATAAGATATCTTGGGTGACGTCATGGGCCTTCCAAGGCCAACGTCCCAGTGGAGAGGGCACAACTCCCCTGGGTAAGGCCCTGTCAGGCTGCCTCTGGTGGAACGTCCTGCTCTTCTCCGGTGCAAACCCTCTGATCTGTCTCTGCCCCCTGCTGGGGTCTCAGCATCCATCTGATGGGCTTCCAACCCCATAGAGGTCCGAATTAATCATCTCCCCATGTGTACCTATCCAATATGGTACCTGTCCGTCGGGTATAACCCTGCACATCAATAGATATGCCCTCCATGGGCTCATAAGTCACAGGGATCATAGCAATGTCAATCACATCCAATCATCAATTTTATTAAACATGTGCATAAAACCCTTTTCACCCGGGCAAGTGCTCAAAGACATTATACTAATCTGCAAGCCAAGTTTGGAGGAAGTGACAGGGCGTCCTATTGGGCTAATGCTCACTGGATGTGGGATGTTTCCAGGAGAAATCAAATCCAAGCCATGTGAGTGGATGAGGTGGTAAGGGATGTCTGGACAAGGGGTGCAGTGATAGCAGGGAAATGCATGGCTTACCTGTGGGTGCCTCTGTAGAGGGTGAGATGCACCTGTCATGGATGCAAATGTTTCCAAGCCCATTCATGCCTTTTATCTTTATTCTTTATTGCTTTTTCTTTCAAGAAGCTAATCAGGGGACACTGCCCTGGCGTGGTGACCAATGGTGGCAATGTTACCCACAAGCAATTTCACGGAAATGAGAAGGTTGGCTCGTGATGTGACCCCCTTTATCTTGGCTATGTCGCCTGTTATCCCCGCTTTTTAGGGATAACTAGGAGATCATGTCTCGAGGCCCACAGGTCCTAGACATGGAGTACCGAGAGCAGGATTGACCTGAGCATGGCCCTGGAGGGCCCATCATTTTCTTCTTCCATCAGCTTTGTCTTGTCAGCAGCAGCATCATCCATCACCATCGGCTTGGTCTTGTATCAGAAGAGGTTCTTGCTCCATGAGGTAATTGGTCCACGTATCATGGTATGTGTCACTTTTGATCATTAAAACCTTTAAATATATGTATATGATTCCTTTTATCTCTAACAACTGTTTGGATCTTACATTTGCCCACTTGACTATGATTGGGGGAATTGACAGGGTGCCCTAGCAAGCCTGTGCCCATAGGTCTTGGTTTGCCACCAAGGGGATTTCTGAAAAGCCATCGTCCGCTCCCATCATAGCACCACTATTTCATCTTATCACCCGCTCATCTATCCCATTCCCCTTGTCTGGGCATTTGGTTGACCTATTTGTAGGATTGCACCTTATCTCGTGGGAAGAAGGGGCTAAAGGCCCAGAAGGTAAAAGCAGCTGGTAAAAGACAAAAGCCTAGAAATAAAACCTCGAGATGCTTCGCCCAGGGATCCCCGAGAAGGCAATAAAAGGCATCTCAGCAAGAAACAAGAGGGACCGGGAAAATAACAAACAAGATCTAGTCAGAGGATAGGGGGTCTCATCACGAGCCAGCCTATTAGGTTCATGGGTACCTAACAGTATGACATTGCCACCATCTGGTTACCACGCCAGGGCAGTGACCTTTGGTTGCATGGCCAAGGGAAAGGGGCTCTCATCACGAGCCAGCCTTCTCATCTCTGTGAAAGTACTTGTGGGTAACGCTGTAAGCTCTGGTCACCATGCCAAGGCAGTGTCCTCTGGTTAGCCCTTGAGTAAAAAGAAAAAAAAGAAGAAATAGCAAATAAAAGAATAAAGTAAGAAAACGAATAAAGGCAAGAACAGGCTTGGAAAAATGCATCCATGACAGGTACAGCTCGCCTTCTACAAAGGCACCCACAGATAACATTATGCATCCTTGGCCCTCACTGCACCCACATGTCTAGACATCCCCTAGCCACATCACCTCACTTACATGGCTTGGATGAAATCTTCCTAGAAACTTTCCTTTTCTTGTGGACACTAGCCCAATAGGACGTTTTGTCTTTTTCTCCAATCTTGTATTGCAGGTTTTTGTAATGTCTTTGAGCTATTGACTGATGTATTAGGGATTTATGCATATGTTTAATAATATTGATGATGAGATGTGATTAACATTGCTATGATCCTGGTGAGTGATGAGCCCATGGAGGGCGTAGCTTTTGCTGTGCAGGACCATGCCCAACGGACAGGTACCATTTGGACCGGTACACATGGGGAGATGGCCAGTTCGGACCTCCATGGGGATGAAGAGCCCACCAGATAGACGCTGAGACCCCATCAGGGGGTAGAGACAGGATGGAGATGGATCAGGGCTTTTGCACCGAAGAGGAAGAGGACGTTCCATCAGAGGCACTCCGACAGGACTAGACCTGGGGGGGATGACCTCTTTTCAGTGGAACGCCAGCCTTGGAAGGCTTGGGATGTCTCCATCTTCACCATGACGTCATCCAGCTTCATGGATGCTTTTGGAGGCAGACTGGGCAACAGTGACACGTGTGGCATGTTGGAGAGGCCCCTAGGGGGCTAACGTTTTGCTCCTTGGTGTCTCATTTGCCCTAGAAGGGGCTAGCACCTCCCTTGAAGGGGATTTTACTCTCGTTTTTACTTGATTAGGGCTTTTTACTTAGCATTTAATGTAAAAACAGTATGATTTTGACATTATGGCCTTGTCGGCCTTTCTTATGACCTAAAAGGTAAAATTAGGTCATTGACACACTATATATTGAGGGTTTTGACTCTCATTTTTATCATAACACATCACTCATTCATTAGTGAGGTCTGATTTTAGCACCCTACTTGGGTATTTTTGTTGGTTTAGTGAGGCGCACTTGTTGAAGGAAGGCATTTCTTGGCATTTTATGGTTTTTCTCTTGAAGGAAGGTGTTACAACTAGGGTTTGCATGGTTATTTCTTAAAGAATTGTAAGTATTTTTCTGCAAAACTTCTTAATTGAATGGTTGTAGTCTTATTTTCTTACATGTATTTATAATTTGTTGAATCAAAACCCTAGGTGAAAAGCACACAAGTAGGTCCTTGTCTCATGTCCCCTAAAAGAGAAATTTCCAGCCATTGAAGAAGGAAGGAAGAGCCTAGCCATAGCTACACTCTCATTTCTTCTTCTCCCTGAGCTAGTCGTACCTTCTAGAAGTCAAGAAGGAGGAGACGTCCCAGGCCTAGGTCCTAGGGTCGTCCTTCTTCTAGGGTTTAGTGATAGAGCCTTGCTGTTGCAACACTCTCCCTCACTACACTCTTTTGTCTTGATCTATCTTTCATGCTAGCCATTTTTGCCAAGTTAACCTAAGGAAGGAGGAGAGAGCACGAGGCCTTGCTTTAGCAACACCGGAGTGAGCCTCTCTCCCCTAAGGATCTGATTCTGGGGCCCTTCCATAGCAGCACTTCAAAACTTTTCCTTCTAGTCCTTAGCCGTCCTCCTTCAACCCTTGCATCCTCTATTAAATTGACTCCATTAGCCCAAAGGCACTGATCCTAGACCTCCAGCATTGAAGTGAAAGTGATCAAACAACTCTCAAACTTTTTTCTAAATTGAAACCCTAACTAACTGCTAACCCTAAGTTGTTGACGTCACACCTAGAATATTTCATCTTTATGCAGCAACGTCTTGTTTTAAGAGCAATTGAATGGTGATTTAGGCATTAATTGATGATGTGTTGATTTGTTACATTGAATGCCAGGTCATTTTAGTATTTATTGAGGAAGTGATATTATTTGACAAACATTGACTTCGTCAATATTTATTGCCATAATTGCTTATATCAGATAGTCTTATGAAGTACTAACCCATTGAATCATAGCTTGCATATATTGGTTTGTTGTTGCTTTGTTCCGGGCAGGTGTTCTTCTTTGGGGCTTCACTTCATTATTGGTTGTTTAGCCGGGACTATTTGTTTTGGTGATGACCTGTGAAGGGGGGACTTTACCTTTGACTTTAAAAACTTTTTCCTTTTCAAAACTCCAGGTTACCGGGGACGTCTCCCCTGGGCCTGACCTCCCTAAAGAGAAAGAACCTCCCCATTGTGGTGACATTGGGTGAGATAGGTTCCTGTTACGCCAGTTTGACCTCCATCTTATAGCCATTTGACTTAACTACAAACTATGCGATAACATTTTGGCATCGTTGCCGGGGAACACTGAGTCAATTCTCCTCAAATGACAAATCTTTTCGGTAAGCCTTGCCTCATAGACTATTTTCTTACAAGCTTACCTGGCGACTCCACTAGGGTGTTTTCCCTTTTCTTTGATGATTTCAAGAAAATCATCTAGCGACTCCACAAATAGCTAATGACGACCCGTAGTGGGCGTCAGTATATACTTTCATCTACTACTATGACCTCCACAAATCCTGTCACCCCTATAAGTTCTCCCAAATGGTCTCATAAAGAACTCTTTGGTCCTTTAAGCTTACCTAACACCCAAGGGGGGTTACATGATCTACCCAAGAAGGTCGAGTCCTGGATACCTAAGTTTTCAGGGGAAGATGGATCCTATGGCAACTCTCATTGGACCGACTTCTGTGATGCATTCCAGTTTCACCAATCTAAACAAGAACACCTCGATGTCTTTTTAAGGCTCTTTGTGAGCTCACTCACCGGAAGTGCTAGAAGATGGATTAACAAACTCCCAAAAGGAAGCATCAAAACCCCTGAAGATCTTGAACAAGCCTTCAAGAAAGATTGGTGTGAAAAAGAAAGCATGGATTCCCTTTACTCTCAATACACTGATATTTGCAAAGCCTCTAGCGAGGGCATTAGGGATTTCAATGATAGGCTCAACCTTCTACTCAAGAAGATCAGGCCTAGTTTCTCAGAAGAAGTTGTCCTCCAACACTACTTGAACTCGTTGGAAGGAGTTTTGTAGTTTACTCTCAAAGATCGGTCACCCTCGACTCTGGAAGAAGCACAAGATTTTGCTTGCCAGATTGAGAAGAACCTTGAGTTCGAAGACTACATCCATCAAGTCAATCTCTCGCGCAATAATGACCCCAGGGAATCTAGTGACGAGGATATCACCGAAGCTGAACCTAAGTTCCCAGAAATTCTTGAGGTAAAACTCATGCCTCCCAAAAGGAAATGGAACACAGCTTTCTCAAACACAAACAATGTTCTAAATGTCTCAAGACAACATGAACCATCCGAGGATTTGGGCATGGCCACTCATAAAAAACCTAACTTTGAAGATTCCTTGTTTGTCTTGAACACACCAATGTTAGAAAATCAAGATATGAGTGAACCCGGATTTGAGTATTTTGACCAAACCAATAGGGATCCGAAAACCATGTCTGAAGACCCCCGAGTGCATAATGGAACCAACTTAGACACTAGTATATCCTATATCTTGCAAAGGGTTAGAAGAATTCGCGAAATCGTTCATTTTTTGACAAAGCAAGACCCGGATGACCACTTATCTTTTGAGGGGACTCCCCACTATTACAAACCGGTCAGTTTGAGCAAGATGAGCAAACACCCTCTTTATCATTAATGGATGATCTTGGACCTAGTGATTACAAATCAATGGATCCATACTTGTTTCAAGATTGCCCCACTTTTCCCTTGATAGGAGAAGACACAGATTGGGGTGATTATCCCGACGATGCCTCTTATACCTCTGAAGATTCGGATGAAGATGGCTATCCAGTACAGAGAGTAAGTAATATCGTTGATTGGAACGAAGATGTTTTCAAAGACATAGAAGTTCCAAGCACCGTCATTGTGGATGAAAACCCTTGGTGTTTTCAATGCAGTGAAGCACATTGGGAACATGAGTGTCCTTACACTAATTGTGGCCATCAACAAGTAAACAATATAGACCACATCATAGAAGGCCCTCTATCACTACTGAAGAGCATCAAGAGGCGATAAAAGAAGCAGCCAGGTCAACCAGAATGGCGGTAATAGACAAACTAGACCAGGAATCAAGCTAAAGAAACAAGAGTCCCAGGTGTATAGAAGAAAGAAGTTGAACCAACCTGCCACTGACCAAACAAAAAACCCACCTTTGGATGTAATCTTTCCTAAAACATCCAAGACTGAAAGGGTTAATCTGAACTTTGACCTTGAAGGGGCATTATCCAAGATGTTTGTAACCATCCCTTTGAGAGAAGTCATCAAGGTACCATCTATCAAAGACCGATCTTACAACTTTTTCCAAGGATCAGATGGACCATTGACAAATGGAACTATTGGTCGTATCCCGAATGTACCTATGACTACAACTTGTCTGAAAGAGCCCAGTGATTCCATCAAAGATGACAAAGCACGTGACAAAACCAGACAGACTCCTCATAAATATTCTCCAAAAGCTACGCCTTTTGCAAAGGAGGAAAATTCTAATCAGATTAAATGGATCAAGAAAGAGGAATACCAACAACTCCTGGATGAGTTCAAAGGTCAGGAATCCGAGACTACAAAAATACTAAAGAAGGTGGAAGATGACGTACGGATCCGTCCTTCGCAGCAGGAAATCTTTATAGCAGAATCCCACCCTCCTCCCTCTACACAATACACCAGGGTTGTTCAAGGAACGACCAATTTCGAAGTCAGAGAGTACAAGGAAGGGGACGTGGTATGGATGTCGGATGTTAATAAAGAGAAGCCTACTAATATCAAAGGAAACAATCATTTTTGGCTTGGCCCTTTTAAGGTTGGAAGAAAATCAGTTAATGACTCTTATTACCTGTCTACACTAGAGGGACGAAGGTGCACAATGCCGGTCAGCGGGCGCCTCCTCAAACCCCATAAGGATGGGGTAACTTGACTTCACAGGTAAGTACAAGTAAGTAGGCATTTTGTATTCATGTATTATACCATTTGCATTTCATGTTAGTTTGCTTTCACATTTGCATTATTGATTGCTTTCTTTCAGTCTATATATATATATATCCATATGTATGTTGGGGTGGCATTACCGCCCCATTTTTGTTACTGATGCCCCTATCGAGATTGAGCAGGTTTGCAGGTTATGCCAAAGATGTTGAGGTTCTCATGCGCTTCACGATGAGCACGTGTCCCCGAGTTGGAGCCAGATGTTATCCCCACTTTTTAGGGATAACTAGGAGATCATGTCTCAAGGCCCACAGGTCCTAGACATGGAGTACCGAGAGCAGGATTGACCTAAGCATGGCCCTGGAGGGCCCATCATTTTCTTCTTCCATCATCTTTGTCTTGTCAGTAGCAGCATCATCCATCACCATCGGCTTGGTCTTGTATCAGAAGAGGTTCTTGCTCCATGAGGTAATTGGTCCAAGTATCATGGTATGTGTCACTTTTGATCATTAAAACCTTTAAATATATGCATCTGATTCCTTTTATCTCTAACAACTGCTTGGATCTTACATTTGCCCACTTGACCATGATTGGGGGAATTGACAGGGTGCCCTAGCAAGCCTGTGCCCATAGGTCTTGGTTTGCCACCAAGGGGATTTCTGAAAAGCCATCGTCCGCTCCCATCATAGCACCACTGTTTCATCTTATCACCCGCTCATCTATCCCATTCCCCTTGTCCGAGCATTGGGTTGACCTATTTGTAGGATTGCACCTTATCTTGTGGGAAGAAGGGGCTAAAGGCCCAGAAGGTAAAAGCAGCTGGTAAAAGACAAAAGCCTAGAAATAAAACCTCGAGATGCTTCGCCCAGGGATCCCCGAGAAGGCAATAAAAGGCATCTCAGCAAGAAACAAGAGGGACCTGAAAAATAACAAACAAGATCTAGTTAGACGATAGGGGGTCTCATCACGAGCCAGCCTATTAGGTTCATGGGTACCTAACAGTATGACATTGCCACCATCTAGTTACCACGCCAGGGCAGTGACCTTTGGTTGCATGGCCAAGGGAAAGGGGGTCTCATCACGAGCCAACTTTCTCATCTCTGTGAAAGTACTTGTGGGTAACGTTGTAAGCTCTGGTCGCCATGCCAAGGCAGTGTCCTCTGGTTAGCCCTTGAGTAAAAAGAAAAAGAAGAAGAAAAAGCAAATAAAAGAATAAAGCAAGAAAACGAATAAAGGCAAGAACGAGCTTGGAAAAAATGCATCCATGACAGGTACAGCTCGCCTTCTACAAAGGCACCCACAGATAACATTATGCATCCTTGGCCCTCACTGCACCCACATGTCTGGACATCCCCTAGCCACATCACCTCACTTACATGGCTTGGATGAAATCTTCCTCTGCATGTGTGGCCGGTCTCTGTGCTATCGGTATCTGTGCTGCTACCGGGGTTTCCCTCTGGAAACTGGGAAACAACGAACATGGAATCCTACTCGCAAAGGTATACGTGCGAGTGGGTGACTGGGGTCTACTGCTTGCCCCTGAGTTCCCATGCGCTGCATGTGGGCCTTGAGTGCCCAGAATATCTACCATAGCCAGTCTATCTGCTACCTGAGCCAAAGACTGAGACATGGTCTGCTGGCTAGCTAGCATGTCACTGATAATCTGCATGAAGGCTACGTCTGGATCTGCGGGGGTCTTACCATTGCCCTCTGGTCGTTCATACCTGTCACCTAGCCTCTTCTCTGCTTCGCGCTCGGCCTCGCGCTCTGCTCGTCGCTCTGCTTCTCTAAGTGCCTCTTCCTCTTCCTCTGAACTGGGAGGGAAAGGAGGAAAGTTAGGCCTGTCCCTTCTTCCCTTGCGCCTGTTGTACGTGACATATTCGTCACCTTCGTGCTCACGGCCATCTGGTTCTTCTGCTGGGTTCATGGTCTTTAGTCACAGGCTGGCAGGACTAAAGCTTTGATACCACTGAAATATCCCTGATCCGGCTGATCAAGATATTTGCTACTGTTCTAATGCTCTGGCATGCAGATCTGATACACTGGGGGTTTCTGGATGCGTTTTAGTTGTGTGATTGAGATGTTCTTCGGTTATTGTGTTTGCATGTTGGTTATTGTGGTTGCATGTTGGTTATTGTGGTTGCATGTCGGTTATTACATGTGTATGTTGCATAATTAAGGTTTAACAATCATATAAAGATGCATGCAAGAGTATAGAATGTCAACTGCTCAATATCATGAATAATAATGGTTCATGCATGGAAATACAAATAGCCTACTGAAAATATAGAGTCTAGACGTCAGTCAGATCCCCGGGATCTGCACTGGAATACAATCAAATAACAAAAAAAATACCCGTGACCATAAGAAGACAGCAGATCTGTTGCATGCACGGATAGATAGGCCAAAAATGAGCGATCCCGGAGAAATACGATAACCGCTACCAGCTGGAAAACTCGATCTAAAGAATCCACCGTCAGAATGGGCTCAAAACTGCTCCAATAATTGCGCCCTGGTCTCTACACTGGAATGAATGTCTGTCGGAACTCGGATCGGACCTCTACGGCACTGGATCTGGACCCCTGGGGGGTTTGCGCCCCTCCTTGGGCACTGAATGCGCCCCAAAGGATTCCACCGTCGGAATCAACTGCTATATAGCTCAAAACGATCGTCTCGTCAAATGATGAAATGGGTCGGAAGGGTTTGGCCGGATCTGCTAGGGAACACCTGCATGCAACGCCAAACGTCTGTCCGGGATGACTGCGCCCAAAATGGCTGGATGGATCGATCTGCAAGATTCCACCGTCGGAATCTGACGATAGATAGCTCAATGGAAGCGCCCTGGCTAGATCTCTACTGGGTCGGAATGAATCTGCAATCGAGACACAGGTCTACTGCAGATCTATGAATCTCCCAAATAGCTTGCGCCCTCCTTGGCTGAGCTGCGCCCTCCACACTGAATACTCCTGAAATGAACGGTGAAATACCTGGATGGTATCTCCGATGGGCTAGGGTGTGTCTCTCAACACCGAAACCAATCAAGGGTGGTGGTTTCCTCCAAAAATCCACAAAACAATAAGATCGGCTCTCCTCCTACTCTGGAAGCTCTCAACATCAAATCATAACAATGCATAATGAGGAATTAGGTCAAATTCCTCCCTTTATATCTTTCCCGACCTAATTCTTCGTTGACATCACTTAACCTAGGCGCCTTTCCTCCTAAGTGATTTATTTGTCAATTAAGTCCCCCCCTTATCACCTTCTCATTCTAATTCTCCGTTGAGTTAGGCTTAAGTGACTTTTCCTAAGTATTTTGGCTTAATTCATCGTTTAGCCTTAATTCCTCCTTATTTCTCCATCTGGTTCCCTGTTTGTGCCTGATTATAGTCTACGGGAACATATAGACTACTAAGTCACTCCCTGCTGGCCTAATCTTGGGGACAGGACATCACATTAGCCCCATAAAAAACTCTCTTAGTGAAATCTATGAATGATTGGGAATTGAACTGAAGGTTTAGGTATAAGATTTACCCAGAGCTTATTTAATTTGTGATTCTATAGCATTTGAGTCTTTGTTTATTAGTGAATATACAACATGTGATATTAGATTTACTTCATCTTCCTTTGGAATGAATTTATCCCTACTATCCTAGGAAGTGAGGGGGGTGACAATTCCCAGTAGTAAGCAGATTGTGTAATATCCCCGTATCCTCGGATCTGGATATCAACTGCTAACTCTAGGGTTGTGACTACAACGCTGATGCGCTGGGGTTTCTGGCTGAGGTTCAAAAGGTTTTTGGATGCGTTTTGTCGTGTTTAATGGTTTTATACAGTGCATGCAAATAGATTTGGAACCATAACCAACTCAACAATTTTATTAAGCAAAATAACGGACAATATAAGACAATATGTGGAAACTCAAACGAAACTATTTAGCTAGATCTTTATAGATGTCGATCTTAACCGGAATACAAAACAAGATACTGAAAAATACCGATAACTACAATAGATGGATGAATCTGAGATCTGCAAGGTAGATCCACTACATGCACGGACGGAAGCACTGCATGCAACCAAAAATGTGTCGGAAAACTGCTGCAAAAGACTGGATAGTTCGCCCTGGTGGCAATACTCGTCAAAACGGGTTGAGATCTGTCTCAGATGGGTCGCCCAGCTCCCTAGCTCACTCACCCTACCTCAGAGATGGGACGTTGGCTCTCTATTGCACTGTTGGAACCCCGGATGGATGCCTGAAACCCCACGCAGTGTCAACTAATGAACTGGCCCGACCTGGGTGTTTTACCTGTCAGAAAATCGTGAGATTTGTCTCACTGGCAGAACTTTATCCTCCTCTCAAATGGGTCGGAAGGAATTTGGCTCTCCCTGTCTGGTTGGGCCTAGCGACCCTTGAATGCTGATAAATCCTCCCCAAAACCTCACGCTGCAACTGGAATATCTGCGCACTAAATTGGGTTGGATCTCTCTACTGCTATAACCTGAACCTGTAGCTCAATGAAGAACCTGTGTGGTCCTTCTGACAGACTAGGGTGTGTCTCTCAACACTGAACTCTGTCAATGGTGGTGGTTTCATCCAAAAATCCACAAAACAAGAAGAACGTCGCATGACTCCTCTCTGGGTTCTAATTTCCAATTCATAATCTGCATAATAAGAGAAGTGGGTCACTTTGCATCCTTTATACCCTGTCCAAACCTAATTCTTCATTCACTTTATTAATTAAGTGACTTTTCCTAAGTTTGGACTTTATTAGTCACTTAAAACACCTTTTTTCAGCTTATTTAATGTCACTTTTACTTTAGGCTTCAGTTAGTGACATCAAATGAAGGTGTTGTTCCCTTTCCTCCTCGACTATAGTCTACGGGAACGTGAATAGACTACTAAGTCACTCTGTGTTGGAGTCGTCAACAGGAGAGGGACATGACAGATTGTACGTGGTGTGTTGCAGAGATTCAAGCCGGATGTGTTCTTCCTTCAGGGGGTCAAATCTATTCTTTTGAGCTTTGAAATCCGATGAACTATTGTGGAATGGCCCCTTTTGAGCTACAAACCATTGTTAGGATAGTGGGGGTATGGTGCCTACCCTTTCTTCTTATTTGCAGAGTTTTGTGGTGGAACATGGCACGGATCCTAAGGGTCGGTGTGTATGGATGACGTTGATGGCTCAAGACCAATTAATAGGCTTTGTTGTCTTGCTGATCTTATTTTTGCAGCGAGGAATTTAGATCTGGAAATTTCACTAAGATATTAACACATATCTAACAGGCAATCTAATGCTTTGAGGGAAAAATTCATGGTTTATTTATTCACGCTTTTATTTACTGCTCTTAAATTTGGATCTAAACGCTTCCTTGCTTGCTAAATTATTCACAGCATATATTGAAATTTCACTTAGGTAAAATCAATGTGTTGGTAATTATAATCTCCAATTAAATCTACCTAATAATTGAAACTTTACTAGCATGTTGTTTGCAAAAATGTGAACGCTTTCATAACCTTCAACAAGTGGATTTCATGCAGGGAATTTGCATTTAGGGACAGTTCTGTTTTCATTTTTATTTCATAAAACAAATTTCACAATTTCACTTCAAATAAGTTAATTTCATGAACTTAAGGGCTTAATTTCATATTTCAGCACTTGGCAATGCACACATAGTTTATAAAATCAATTCATAATTCTTTGGTTATGGTGTTGATTTATCAGTAAATTACCCTGGCAGAATTCTGGAATTATCATGATTAATTGGCACACATTCCATTTCAGATAAGTCATTGTTTCATGGTTATCTAAGTTGGTAATCAATTTAAACTAATGTCTTTTAAAGCAATTTCCAGAATACTTTGATGAATGGTCTTTGTTATCACAGGATTTGTACTTGTGCAAAGCCCTCCACAAGATCCCTATCTTGTGTAACAATTGGAAGCTTCTACCACTGTCACCTCAATATATGTTTCCCACATTTTAGTGATGGAAGAAGGTCCACCACAAAGGAGGCTTCCCTGGTGACCTCAAGGGATCAAATAGCAAGATTAGCCAAACCTACAGCCCCCTATCTTGGTCACCTAAGTGTTAGGTCTAGGTCTAGGAAAGGGAAGAAAGGTAACAAGGTAATTGGTTCACCTGTGCAAGACAATAAACAAATCCAAAGCATAAAATAGGCAATTACCAAGTTATATAACTCATAAATGACCTTTTAGGCACTAGATAAACAATAAATCCAATTGCTGTTGCAAATTACATCAGTAAAACAATGTACAACAGCAATCAATCTTTTGCAACAGCAACAAGAAAAAGTACTCAGAAATGTGGCAATTTAACATATAAACCAAGCCTTCAACATGTACAATAATATCCAATTGCTAGATCTGAATTCTAAGTATCTTTAGCCACTATTCCAAGTATGTATGCAGCAAATTTAAGTAAACCCTAGTGGCCGTAGAAAACTTTTGTAACAGCAGCAATAAATATCATTAGTTTGCTAGTTAGAGTTAGATAAGTCAGTAAAATCGCTTTGAGAGAGAGAATGCTAGTTCTAAATATAATTTTCACCACAATAAGAGCTTTAGACTAGTGTCGTTGTCTTTTAGGGCTTATGCAGTCAAACATGCAACACCTTGAAGATTGAAGTAGATGATAAATAAGAATGAGGTTTAACCCTAAGGTGCAAAGCCTCTTGGGCCTTAGGACTAAACCTTCAAGAAAATAATCCCTAAGGTGCAAAGCCTCTTGGGCCCTAGGTGTCGTTTTCTCTCTTCTAGATAACCTAGGTCAAGGATCAAAGACTAGAATCAAAACCCTAAGGTGCAAAGCCTCTTGGGCCTTAGGTCCTTGAATCCTAGCAAGAGAATGTTTTCACAAAACTTGGACAAACAAAGCATATGAAGGAGAGAAAGACTTATGTCTCCTCCCTAGGTTTCACCAAGACAAAGTCACATGCAACAAGATAGTAATTATCAGCTTAAAACATTAACAATGACATAAAATTGCAGCAATTACTTACTTATCCAAGTCGCTAGGCAAAGGAAAACCCTAATTGCAACAACATACCATCCAAGAAAGAAAAGTCATCCACAAAGATCCTCCCTCAAGAGGTGTGTAAAGTTCTTGTTATCCCCCACTTTTAGAGATAACTAGAAGATTATGTCTCGAGGCCTGTTATCCCCGATATCCAGGGATAACTAGGAGATCATGTCTCGAGGCCCACATGGCCCTAGACATGGAGTACCGAGAGCAGGAGCGACATGAGCATGGCCCTGGAGGGCCCATCTTTCTTCTTCTCAGCCAGCTTTGTCCTGTCAGCAGTACCAGCTTCCATCACTACCGGCTTGGGCTTGCATCAGAAAGGACTCTTTCTCCATGAGGTAATTGGTCCGAGGTATCATGGTATGTGTCATATTTGATCATTATAACCTTCTTATGTATGCATTAGGTCCTTTTCATTTCAGATGACTGCTTGGATCTTACACTAATCCACTTGACCATTGTTGGGGTGACTGATTGGGTAGCTTAGCAAGTTGGTATTCATGGGTTTTGGTTAGCCACCAAGTGGGGGTTTGCAGAGCCATCGTCCGCTCCCACCATATTATCACTTTTACATCTTAAAACCTCGCTCATCCATCCCATTCCCCTAGTTTGGCCATTAGGATAACCATCCAGGGTACATCTTGTCTTGTGGGAAGAAGGGGCTGAAGGCCCAGGGGGTAAAAGCAGCTGGTAAAAGATAAAAGCCATAGGAAATGAAAACCTAGAGATGCTTCGCCCAGGGGATCCCCGAGAAGGCAATAAAAAGCCTCTCGATAAGAAACTAAGGGACCCTAAGAAAATAAT